>JALPQI010006719.1:0-67688 GCA_025490895.1 Thaumatotibia leucotreta | reverse complement strand
AAATTGACCGTATTATTAAGTTTATTTCCACCGAACGATCAATGTAACGCTGTCCCAGCCGCAGGACGGTGAGTAACACTTAGGGCCACATACCTCAGCCTGGACGAGATGGAAGCTCTATGCCACCGCGCCATCATGTCCGTCCGTCCGAGCTCTCGGCTCCGCGGCGGCGCTCAAGGCTGAACACGGACAGGGCTACTCCGTCGTGTTCAAGCTGTCCCAGCCGTGGGACGGTGAGTAACACTTAGGGCCACATACCTCAGCCTGGACGAGATGGAAGCTCTATGCCACCGCATCGCCATCATGTCGAACGGCGCCGTCCGAGCTCTCGGCTCCGCGGCGGCGCTCAAGGCTGAACACGGACAGGGCTACTCCGTCGTGTTCAAGCTGTCCCAGCCGTGGGACGGTGAGTAACACTTAGGGCCACATACCTCAGCCTGGACGAGATGGAAGCTCTATGCCACCGCGCCATCATGTCTAGCGCCGTCCGAGCTCTCGGCTCCGCGGCGGCGCTCAAGGCTGAACGGAAAATGGGTAATAATACTCATTATTATAGATAATTCCACGAGAGTTGAGGTCACGCATACATCAACATGTCATGTAATCACACGAGGAATTGGAAATTAGTGTTCTTTTTTCGTACTGACAGCAAACCCAATTGCAACTGTAAGATTGACCAAAAAGTTTGTTCAAGGGATTTGCTTCAATGTTTTGACGCAAGTCATTCATTCATTTTTTTTAATTAGTAATTTTTTGTAATTACTTTGCATTTGGATGCGTGTGTAATCATTCGCCTCAACTCTGGTGAAATTACCCATAGCAATCGTTTTCAAATATGAATTATTCGACAAATATTCAAATTGACCGTATTATTAAGTTTATTTCCACCGAACGATCAATGTAACGCTGTCCCAGCCGTGGGACGGTGAGTAACACTTAGGGCCACATACCTCAGCCTGGACGAGATGGAAGCTCTATGCCACCGCGCCATCATGTCTAGCGCCGTCCGAGCTCTCGGCTCCGCGGCGGCGCTCAAGGCTGAACACGGACAGGGCTACTCCGTCGTGTTCAAGCTGTCCCAGCCGTGGGACGGTGAGTACTTAGGGCCACATACCTCAGCCTGGACGAGATGGAAGCTCTATGCCACCGCGCCATCATGTCTAGCGCCGTCCGAGCTCTCGGCTCAACACGAAAATGGGTAATAATACGCATTACTATGGGCATTTTCACTTCTAGGGACACCCAATTAGCTTAACTCTCACAAAAAAGTTAACTTCGATGTCAGCATTGTAACGACAATTAAGCATGAAATATTTGCTTAAATCCACTTTATTCATGTTTTTATATTGCATAAGCACGTTTTCTTTCTGGATTAAATAATAAAAAAAAAAATCGTCAATATTTAATGCTTAATTGTCGTTACAAAACTGATATCGAAGTTAACTTTTTTGTGAGAGTTAAGCTAATAAAATTGGATGTCCCTAGAAGATAATTCCACAAGAGTTGAGGTCACACACACATTAACATGTCATGTAAACACACGGGGAATTTGAAATTAGTGTTCTTATTTCTTACTGACAGTAAACCCAATTGCAACTGTAAGATTGACCAAAAAGTTTGTTCAAGGGATTTGCTTCAATGTTTTGACGCAAGTCATTCATTCATTTTTTTTAATTAGTGTTTTTTTGTAATTAGTTTGCATTTGGATGTGTGTGTAATCATTCGCCTCAACTCTGGTGAAATTACCCATAGCAAGCGTTTTCAAATATGAATTATTCGACAAATATTCAAATTGACCGTATTATTAAGTTTATTTCCACCGAACGATCAATGTAACGCTGTCCCAGCCGTGGGACGGTGAGTAACACTTAGGGCCACATACCTCAGCCTGGACGAGATGGAAGCTCTATGCCACCGCGCCATCATGTCTAGCGCCGTCCGAGCTCTCGGCTCCGCGGCGGCGCTCAAGGCTGAACACGGACAGGGCTACTCCGTCGTGTTCAAGCTGTCACAGCCGCAGGACGGTGAGTAACACTTAGGGCCACATACCTCAGCCTGGACGAGATGGAAGCTCTATGCCACCGCGCCATCATGTCCGCCGTCCGAGCTCTCGGCTCCGCGGCGGCGCTCAAGGCTGAACACGGACAGGGCTACTCCGTCGTGTTCAAGCTGTCCCAGCCGTGGGACGGTGAGTAACACTTAGGGCCACATACCTCAGCCTGGACGAGATGGAAGCTCTATGCCACCGCGCCATCATGTCCAACTAATAATTAGTAATCCAACGAGTAATTCGTAAATTTCGAGCATTTGTCTCTCTCACTCTAATGACGCCTTCGTTTGAATGACAGAGAAAAATCCTCGAAATTTACGATTTTCGATTTTTTTGCGATACGGCTGCTGCTTAATTGTCAAATGTTGCGAGTTGCTGCGATCTGTCATTGTCAGTACAAATTAATGATTCATTTTGAAGTACATTGCTTCCCAATAACTTTTCTTTACTTTTATATTATAATTTTGAATCATATATGCTCACGGTTTGGCTATAAATACAGGCTGCCTTTTAAGTCGTGTCGTTTGCCAACCTCCCGCGATTTAAATAAAAATAAACATATGGCATTTTCATCCTTTTGAATTTAGAACTCGAAAACAAAAAAATGTTTTCAAATTGGTCGAATAGTTTTATTACAGCGTCTATTTAAAGGTGACAAGTCGGTTGTAAAAATGGAAATAACTAAGGAAAATTTGCATGCGATTATTTTCTACAACTTTATCGCGACTTCAGTGTTTCAAGCTGTCACAGCCGCAGGACGGTGAGTAACACTTAGGGCCACATACCTCAGCCTGGACGAGATGGAAGCTCTATGCCACCGCGCCATCATGTCTAGCGCCGTCCGAGCTCTCGGCTCCGCGGCGGCGCTCAAGGCTGAACACGGACAGGGCTACTCCGTCGTGTTCAAGCTGTCCCAGCCGTGGGACGGTGAGTAACACTTAGGGCCACATACCTCAGCCTGGACGAGATGGAAGCTCTATGCCACCGCGCCATCATGTCTAGCGCCGTCCGAGCTCTCGGCTCCGCGGCGGCGCTCAAGGCTGAACACGGACAGGGCTACTCCGTCGTGTTCAAGCTGTCCCAGCCGTGGGACGGTGAGTAACACTTAGGGCCACATACCTCAGCCTGGACGAGATGGAAGCTCTATGCCACCGCGCCATCATGTCTAGCGCCGTCCGAGCTCTCGGCTCCGCGGCGGCGCTCAAGGCTGAACACGGACAGGGCTACTCCGTCGTGTTCAAGCTGTCCCAGCCGTGGGACGGTGAGTAACACTTAGGGCCACATACCTCAGCCTGGACGAGATGGAAGCTCTATGCCACCGCGCCATCATGTCTAGCGCCGTCCGAGCTCTCGGCTCAACACGAAAATGGGTAATAATACGCATTACTATGGGCATTTTCACTTCTAGGGACACCCAATTAGCTTAACTCTCACAAAAAAGTTAACTTCGATGTCAGCATTGTAACGACAATTAAGCATGAAATATTTGCTTAAATCCACTTTATTCATGTTTTTATATTGCATAAGCACGTATTCTTTCTGGATTAAATAATTTAAAGAAAATCGTCAATATTTAATGCTTAATTGTCGTTACAAAGCTGATATCGAAGTTAACTTTTTTGTGAGAGTTAAGTTAATAAAATTGGGTGTTCCTAGAAGTGAAAATGCCCCTATAGATAATTCCACAAGAGTTGAGGTCACGCATACATCAACATGTCATGTAAACACACGAGGAATTTGAAATTAGTGTTCTTTTTTCGTACTGACAGCAAACCCAATTGCAACTGTAAGATTGACCAAAAAGTTTGTTCAAGGGATTTGCTTCAATGTTTTGACGCAAGTCATTCATTCATTTTTTTTAATTAGTAATTTTTTGTAATTAGTTTGCATTTGGATGTGTGTGTAATCATTCGCCTCAACTCTGGTGAAATTACCCATAGCAATCGTTTTCAAATATGAATTATTCGACAAATATTCAAATTGACCGTATTATTAAGTTTATTTCCACCGAACGATCAATGTAACGCTGTCCCAGCCGTGGGACGGTGAGTAACACTTAGGGCCACATACCTCAGCCTGGACGAGATGGAAGCTCTATGCCACCGCGCCATCATGTCCGCCGTCCGAGCTCTCGGCTCCGCGGCGGCGCTCAAGGCTGAACACGGACAGGGCTACTCCGTCGTGTTCAAGCTGTCCCAGCCGTGGGACGGTGAGTAACACTTAGGGCCACATACCTCAGCCTGGACGAGATGGAAGCTCTATGCCACCGCATCGCAATTGCAACTGTAAGATTGACCAAAAAGTTTGTTCAAGGGATTCATCATCATCAGCCTATATTAGTCCACTGCTGGACGTAGGCCTCTCCTATTAACTATGCGTATAGACGCATTAGGAGGTAAATGCCCATAATCGCCACGCTGGGCTAGCGGATTGGCGATCGCAGTAATGTGCCCACTATGATGACGCTGCTGCCCATCATCAATCTTGTAGAATGGTCAGTGACACTGCAATCCCTTAGTCGACTCTTACGACACCCGCAGGAGGAGTTGGGGTGGTGACAAATGTATTCTTATTGCCGTCACCACACGGCAAAGGTTCAAGGGATTAGCTTCAATATTTTGACGGAGGCCATTCATTAATTCACTACATTTTTTTCAATTAGTATTTTTTTGTAATTAGTTTGCATTTGGATGTGTGTGTAATCATTCGCCTCAACTCTGGTGAAACTACCTATAGCATTCGTTTTCAAATATTTATTATTCGACAAATATTTAAATTGACCGTATTATTAAGTTAATTTCCTCCGAACGATCATGGTAACGCGTGTACTGGCTTACTACCGCGAAAATCGAAAATCGTAAATTTCGAGATTTTTTCTGTCATTCAAACGAAGGCGTCATTAGAGTGAGAGAGACAAATGCTTGAAATTTACGAATTTCGTTTTTCGCGGTAGGGCCGCTGCTTAGTTGTCAAACGTTGCGAGTGGCCGCGATCTGTTCTGTCATTGTCAAGTATAGTCGACGTCAAAAATATCGTTACGGTTTAGGGGACAAAAACATATTTACACGACTTTAATGTCAAGGCGATAAAGTCGTGTAAATATGTTTTTGTCACCTAAACCGTAACGATATTTTTGACGTCGACTGTACAAAACGATTCATTTTGAAGTACATTGATTCCCAGTGACTTTTCTTAGAAAGTTAATTACTTTTATACTATAATTTTGAATCATATATGCTCACGGTTTGGCTATAAATATGCGTCACATTTCTCGGTTTCAATTAAAGCCCGTAACAAACTGTATAAGATACTCTAGTAATAATGAAGTACTAACATGATAAAAAATGTTTTTTTTAGTCACGGACGGCGTATCCGCTCTCAACGAATTCAAAGGCGCGGTCCAGTCGCGCTTCGCTTGTGCCTTGAAGGACCAGCATCAGGTAAACCTATTTCATAAATCAGAAATAATTTTCTAAGTTAAAGCTGAACTTTCAAGTTATTGCTAAGTTTTGATTATTCGTTAACCGAACCGGTATAACCCCGAGATGGTCCGATTGGCAAGTCGGGATCTGATGATGGGATTTTGGTGATTATATCTCTCGCTGCTCAAGATATCAAAATAACCTTGTTCAAAGCTTACTGTTAGAGTTTTAACTCTGGCACCTTGTGAGTTCGGCATAATAAGAGAGCATATAACGCCCTGAGAGTTCAATATAACAATTTGTTTAGAATGCTGTCGAACTTACCTGTGCATACCTTACTTTACTTATGTGAAATCCGTACTGATGGGTTTCCAGCCTTAATGAGAAAGGTAAAGGAGGAAATTGTATCACTTTTGCGAATCAGACAGAGCTCCAACAGCATTCTAAATGTTATTGTTGAGAAGTAGGACTGTCCTATATTCTGCTCGTAGGTTCAGCGGTGTTGCGTATACTTTAGATTAAAATATTATTTTATAGGCCCATATTCGCCATGCTGGGGCGATAGCAGTAATGTGTCCACTATGAACGCTGTTGCCCGTCATCAATCAAATCAAAAAATAGTCAGTGACACTTCAATCCCTTAGTCGACTCTTACAACACCCGCGGGAAGAGTTGGAATGGTGACAAATGTATTCTTACTGCCGTCACCACACGGCATTTTATGGGCATTTACCTCCTAATGCGTCTATACGCATAGTTAATAAGAGAAGCCTAAGTCCAGTAATGGACCGAAAAAGGCTGATGATATATGTACATATTGACATCTCGTCTGTCATTATAAGAGTAGGGTTAAGGATCCAATGAATGCGACAGTTACTAACTTCGTATTTGAGCACTGGTTTATCCTTCACCAATTCGCGATATTAAAACATCAGTCAATCTTGTTAAACTGACCATTCCGATGACAAGAATGCCCCCAGCGACCATCAGTCAGGTTACTTATAGGCAAGGAGCGGAATTCTTCATAGCAAAAACTAAACTGCCAGAGGGATTGACCGAGGTGTTTTATCGACTATCGATAAATAATTGACACTTGACGGTTCGTCGCTAACTTTTATTTATCGTAATAAGGCTTTTATGCATACATATTATACAGTGGCGGCAGATTACTAGGGATATAATTATTTTATTATATGCCATTGTAATTTAAATTATTTTAATAAGGGACAAAGTATGAAAAGTTAATCAAAAATGGAATACACTGTTTTTTAATATGGTTTAGAGTTTGTTAAACAATTATTGTACAACGTTTTATTCAAAACATAATTGGTGGACAGAAAAAATCCAACATTAGTAATTATGTCGCTAATTAATTATCTGGTCGCCACTGCACGCGTATATATTTAAAAGCCTAAATAAATTATTTTAACGATGTTTCATTGAGTATAATTTTGTTTATCGATAGTCGATAAAACACTTCGTTCAATCCCTCTGACAGTTTGATTTTTGCTATGAAGGATTCCGCTCCTTGCTTATAGGAGTTAGAGGCTCCGGGCGGGTGCAGGTGGCGTGACTTCATAGTGGCGTGATCGCCTGATCGGCCAGGTCAGGTTCAGCTGTTGTTTTTGTACATTGATTACTATCGGATATTTTTCACATTTTAGATTCTACATGATGACGCCGCCGTCATATGTCATCATCATCATCATCATCAGCATCATATCATAGGATAGTCCACTGCTGGACGTAGGCCTCTCCTATTAACTATGCGTATAGACGCATTAGGAGGTAAATGTCCATAATCGCCACGCTGGGCAAGCGGATTGGCGATCGCAGTAATGTGTCCACTATAATGACGCTGCTTTGATTGGCCGTGTGGTGACGGCAGTAAGAATACATTTGTCACCACCCCAACTCCTCCTGCGGGTGTCGTAAGAGTCGACTAAGGGATTGAAGTGTCACTGACCGTCATATGTATTGTTTTATAATTATAATTTTAGATTTAAGTACTTATGTAACTAACACTATGGAGCCTCGCTCTGAAATAAAGATTCATTCATATCTTTTTTACAGAGCATGCTAAACTACCACGTAAAAGACTCCCTTCGGTACAGCGAGCTCTTCTCCCAACTGGAACACCTCCGCGAGCAGTTCCCAGGACTGGTGGAGGACTACACGGTCACCGAGCCCACCCTGGAGGAGGTGTTCCTAGCTTTCGCCAGGGAGGCCAAGGAAACCCGCGAGGGGGGCGTGTAAATGTGCCTTTTTGTAGCCAGTTTCGTAACCAGTTTCGAAATGGGAATAAAATACCAGTAGGTCAATAAATTGGGACTTTACCATTACCGATGTGTATGGTTACAAATCGGTAATGGTAAAAGTGGTAGTCCCAATAATCATGTTCGAAACAGGAGAGAAGAATTCCGTGTTGTTATTGGTAACGAAATAGGACTTTTCCATTACTGATTTGTAACCACGTTTTGTAAGCTACCAAATCCAGCTACGAGATGGGAAAGTATTTCCCATTTCATAGCTGGTTACCAGGCGGGAAACCATATTTCCCATTTGGCAGCCAGCTACTAGGGAATGTCAACTGGATTTGGAAAGTATGGAATAACCGGTTATTCGCCGTAATCTCATACAAATAAAAACCTGTTTGCACGCCCTACCTGCTACCAAGTCTGGCTACCAAACGGTACTAAAGATAAATGTGCTCCTCCGATGTTTAATTATCTCATGTAATTTAATATTTTTTCTGTTTATGGCGAGACGAGCTGGACTCCTTTTTAGAAGGCCAGAAACAACATTTGTATGCGATGCCAACCTGTATCTACTGTCATTTTGACATCCAAACATAGATACTTAGGCTCACAATAATAGAAAAAACTTCCCTGCAGAAAAAAAAAACTGTAATTGCTAATCGGAGCCTCGCTAAGCTAGATTTTTTTTAAATCAAAGGCACTGAAAACATAGTTTAGTAGTTGAAATTTGAATAACGGAAGTCGGTCGTTCTGTTCTGTTTGAGGATCCTATTTAGAGATAAATACAAGTCGCTGCGAATATTACAAAGTTCTATGTTGCACTTTTGTCAACTAGGCATTTGATCATTGTCATACTGACGCTTAGTCCAGGTTTAATTACACTAAAAATGTTACATAGAACCCTGTAATATTGGGTTAGCGAAGTATGGACCAATCAGTGGCATCAAAGAACAACAGAATTGAGACTATAAGGCCGCTCGATTATGGATCGCCTTTACTAACGCAGTTGTCCATACCAGGATGCTTAGCCAATTTACCAATCGCTAACAATTAGCTGCCTTTCATTTACGATTGACGATTAAGCGTTAGCGATTGGCAACTTGTCTAAGCACCCTGATGGCTTATTATGGTCACGCGTTTACCGTTTATCATGCTACTCGCAAACTTCCAAACTTGTTAGAACCTGACGGCATTAACGACAAACGATAAACAACGGGACCATCATAAGCCTACAATTTGTATTATGTTACTCTGCACTAAACATTCCATCACACAAACAAGTGCGGCTCTTTGGAGTGTGCTGTGATGACATAAAATGTGATATTTACGTAATCATTATCATTTATTTATTGCACATTAATCACATTATTCATTTACTAATGCATTGATTCACTTTTATTGTTACATGGAATAAACACTTACAAAAATGATACAAAATCGGTAGTGATTGATATTGTGACAAAGTAGAAATGGTATAAGCATTAATAAGTTTGAGAGCTAGTATACGTAAGTACCAGACATAAACGTAAGTTTTCGCAGCTGGATCTGTAAAATGTAATTGCTTCAGATGAAAGACAAGATATTCTGCTATGGGCAGAATGTTAAAAATCCTGGACACATAAACGGCCGGGAAATGCTATTTACGTGTCACGGAGAGATAATCCTGCTTAAATAACGAGAATTATCTTTTGAAATGAAATTAGATTGAATTGAGAAGATCAATAAAATTTATCTTTATCTCGATGAATTATAAAATAGTACACTAATTGAAGGGAAAAGAACATGTCTAGTCAATTCAAATTACAGAAGGAAAAACCACCTTACAGAATCAGAATAAGGTGTGAATTTGCCCTGATTTTTTTAGGCACTGGATATGTTTTTTCCGTGGACCTTTAATTGTAATATCACATAGGTACGTTGATGTGTACCCTTTTTTGGGAAATTATTACGATTATTGTGCTTTCGGTGTGATTTAACTAGTAATTATTCTGAAATCAATATAGTAAATTGCCAGTGGTTTTAATACATACGAAATTTAGTGATTCAGGTGTTTTTTCTTCACATTAAACACAAATAAGAGGGTTCATACAACATACAATTATGTTTAATTTTATACATAAAATACACACAACCAAATGTTACTTTATTATATTGAATTCAGAATATGATGGCACTTTTAGGCAATATATTTGGAATGACATTTTAGGTATTTAAAGAATATATTGATATGTGAGTGAACCATGTACACGGTTTAGCGGCAATTGATGTTAGCTTACTATATTACTATGCTATGAGCATAGGAAATGTCGTTACGATAAATGTTCAAATAAATGTAAGCAATATATTACCAACCAACAAATGCAGAAACAAAATATGTAACAATTATTTAAGTATGTAGCTAGAAAAAACCCACTATTACCCTTGTAATAGTGGGGTTGTTAGTCTATGTTGCACTTTTATCAATTGAAAAAAAAAACAAATTGATCAATGTCACACTTATACTAGTCCAGACTTACGTAACTACAAAAACGTGACATAGAACCCTGTACTATTGGGGCCACGAAATATTGAATGCTAAAAACATTCTGAAAATAGCATATAGGATTAGCTATACAAAACCTAAAATACGATGATAGATAAGAAAATGCAACCTCAAATTATTCCGATAGATATAACAATAACGGGTGCTTTTTATAATATTAAATGGTTGTCACATTAGTCCTAGCAAATATTTTGTATAAACTAAATAATTAAACGTGGCCTTGTTACTTCCGAACCTATTTTGAAGTACTGTTTCTCATAGACTTCAAACAATTTGAAGGCTTAATTTACGACTAAGAAAAATTATAGGACTAACCTTTTGCTAGAAATGTTCAAAGTAAATTAAAATAAATGTAATACTACATTACTATGGAGGACGGGATACGAAGGGTTACATGCCAAGTAGATATATCTGGCCGAGGGAACGGAGGCCAGATAGAGATACGCGGCCTGCAACCTTGTTTCTCGCCGTGATTTGTATAGAACTTTTCTCAAACTTGCAATGAAATAAAAAATCGACAGTGATTCTCACAGTACACAAACAAATAAGTAAAAGAACGAAACGAATCTACAAAATAATAAAAAAAACAACTTGTACGTAGTTTTTTTTGTTACTATTTGAAATAATCTTTTACCCGGTGACATTGACATTTAGTTATTTTTTTTACGGTGAAATGCCAAAATGTTCTGTCCATTTACAAGTTAGTTCCGGTATTTAACTTTTTAAAACAGGTTCCTTCCGGTGCTTTGCAGTTCTAAGACTGCAAAGTAGTTATGAAATGCCTATACATTATAAAGTTCAATCATCGAACCAGCGAGATGGTACTTCCGGGTTTAATTTGACGTACGTAATGCCATTACAAGTTCGGGAAAAGAATTTCGCCAGTCGCCATCAGATATATCGGAATGGCCAGGGTGCTCAGAAATATCTGAGCAGACCTCTATTGTCATGGCATTAGAGTACATTTTCAGACTTGAATAAAATTAGCTACCAATAATTTTCTATTTCGCATTAACATCTCATTTTCAGTCCACAATTTTTTAACAAGTCCTTTCAAGGAAATTCAATATGTACTTTGTTGATATATTTTTGGCGACTGCGGCATTTTTTTATTTTTAAACTGAGACAAAAATAATCGCCACAAAATATTTAAATGTCACTTAATATTTTAGTTGTTAACATGTAATCTCTCTAAGCACGTAATCTTAATTATTTAAGGGCATATAGTTTCCCAAAGATAAAAATAATTAATTAACTGTATTTGAAGTATTATGCAATGAGCAGGTAATATTCTGCCATTCTAATAGTTCACCAACGATCTTTTGCCTTTGGTATAATATTTATAGTATTATAGTACTTGAAAATAGGCTACTTGAAAAACACAAATTGAAAAGTCTATATTTAATAAAACAGTTTGATTTTTTTCCACAAAAACTTGTATTCTGAAACTATTACGTCCTATAATAGAGGCTTGTAAAATGTTATGACACTACATTCCTATGTAAGCTTTCTATATGTATAAATTTAGTAGATTTTATAATAGGTACTAAAACAGACTATAATGCGACTAAGATGTGCTCAAGCAGCTTTTTGTATATCAGCTTAAAAGATACATCATCACGCAGCCAAAAAAGTAAAGAAAATATTCGTAAAAGCTTGGTTTTTATTACCATTTTCTTTATTGATACCGCGCACATAGTTATAATTTAATTTCTTTTTCTTTTATTTATTTCACTGCCCCAAAATTACAAGGTTCTATGTTGCACTTTTCATCATCATCATCAGCCCACCGTCGTCCACTGCTGGACATAGGCCTTCTCGAATTCGCGCCACCATTCTCGGACCTCAGCTCTCCGCATCCAACCACTTTGCACTTTTAACAACTTTAAATTTGAACACTCACACACAGACGCCTGAATGCTTAGCCAAGTTAAACGAATAAAGTGGATTTACGTAAATATTTTATGCTTAATTGTCGTTACAAAGTTGACATCGAAGTTAACTTTTTTGTGAGAGTTAAGCTAATTGGGTGTCCCTAGAAGTGAAATTGCCCATATCGTCGCTTGGTATCCACATCACAAGCCTTAATTGAGCTTACCGTGAGACTAGGTCGATTTGTGTAAGATGTCCCAAGATATTTATTTATTTATTTGTTAACTTAGCGGCTTGCTAAGTTAGATGTTTATGAAGAAGGGGGTTAGTCTAGATTTAATTACCCCAAAAACGTAGTAAGTAACGCAACGTAAAAAGTAAAGTAACATAGAACACCGTAATATTGGGGTAGCGATTTTTTACTAATAGTATTAAGTTTTCCCAAAGCCTTAAGTTTATAAAGTAAGGGCAGAGATAAATGGAGTTTTGTAACTTCTACTTACCTGTATATTTGAATGTGCATCTAATTTAATTTCATATTGTAATTATTTTCTCACCATTTATACTAGTGTAGTATCTAAAACCATTGATATTAACCCTTTGGCCGCCGGGGCATTCCACGAGAATGTCGCTTACGTAACGCGATTCTTTTAGTTCTTCTAAAAATTATAGGAACCAGAGTTCTAGTGTGATAATATTTCGGGACTTAACTTACACGTTCACACAGTATTTTATAACTTTGAGCATTTACTTGACGTAGCTGCCATAAATAGTATAAGCGTCACGTAAGCGACATTTTCGTGGAATGGTCCCGCCGTGAATCTTCGCCAAACGAGTCCGTGTCGCCACAAATACAGTCAGCACAAAGTACGCTACAAAGTCAGCCTCTGTAGCCTAGTTGGTAGTGACCCTGCCTACGAAGCTGGAGGTTCCGGGTTCGAATCCCGGCGAGGGCATTCTTTGTGTAATTATTTATCGCAAATGTTTGTTCCTTGGTCGTGGCTGTCTATGTATTTAAGTATCTATAGGTATTTATCTATTACATATATCGTCGCCTGGTACCCACACCACAAGCCTTAATAGAGCTTACCGTGGGACTAGGTCGATTTGTGTAAGATGTCCCATATTTGATGTTTATTATTTATTTATTTAAATACAAAACATCACGCAGGTCAGGAGGCCACCATGATCTATTCAATGCGATTCAGTTTAGGTTCGTCTTGTCAGTTTTGACAGTTATTCCATGAAACATACACATCGCGATTCAGATTAGAGGCCGTACCGTGAACCACGAACGAAGTGCCTCTCGCACTTGTGAATTTGAACGCAAGTGTGACAGGGAGACAACACGTCGTTTGTGGTTCGCGGTAGGTCCGTAGGTCCTGAACTGAGCTCGCGTTTCAATGGGACTAATGTTTAGATTATTACAAACGAAATCAGGGGGCTATCACGATCTACAAATGCAATTTAATTTAGGGCCTAATCTAAATCGCGATGTGTCAATTACATAGAATAACAGCCAAAAACAGACGAGGCGAACCTAAACTGAATCTCATTTAAGATACCATGGTAGCCGTCCAGACCTTCAATTGTCTTCCTTATGGACTCCGGCAAAGCCAGCTGGATATTGATTGTCTGGGTGCTTAGCCAAGTTGCCCATCGCTAACGTTTAATCGTCAATCGTAAACGAAAGGCAACTAGCCGTCTTTGTCGCACTAATAAGAAAGAGGAACAGAGACGGAAAATCACGATACGTTAAGTAAGCGTCAGCGATTGGTAACTTGGCTAAGCACTCTGATATATCAGACTACGGCGGTCAAAGGGTATTTTGTTAGGATTGCTGTTATCTCATAAAGGCAATTTTTTTGTTTAAGACAACCCACCTTTTGTTTTAACTCTTGCGGCCCTAGCACATCTTGTTTAGGTGCATTTAAACCAAACGAGCATTCGCTCATTCTATCCCAAAATCAACGAATTTCGACGAATCACGTTTTGTGTAACGAACGAATTTCGTAAAGTGGGGATAGAATGAGCGAATGCTCGTTTGGTCTAAATGCACCTTTTGACAGTAACTCGCACCTATCCCTCTCTTTTCGATTGTATTGATTAGAAAAGACTTGTAGTTGCGAGTAGCTGTCAAACACGAGATATATTTGCTAGCCCCCTTGTAATCACTTTTATTTAAGCATTATTAGGGTCCTTTCACATTATCATGCACTCAAAAGTCTGACTGACAATAAGGCAGCTGCTCCTTAGCCTATAAACGTCTGTAACGTCAAAGATAACAGTAGGCTTAGCACATGATTGATGCGACAATATGTCGCCGCGAGATAGACTATCCGCCCCTCTTTTATTAAAGTTGCTAGTAAAAGACGGGAACTCTATCTCGCAGCGACATACTGGTGCACCAATCATGTGCCAGGTACCGCAAAAATGTTTTTTTTTCAAAGAAAATATTGAATTCTAAGTAATTTATTATTTCTGATTTCATGTGATAAATGTGAAAGGGCTCTTATCACAAGTACTTATATAAGTTAGCTCGATATTACAATATGTAAAAAGACTGCATATATATTTAATACCTACTATACACTTTTTGGTTTTTGAATAAACACAGAGTTGTACTCAGACTGTATATATTGTTTTATTTCATTAGCCCTTTTCTTGGCAAAATAAAAAAAAATCGTGCGTTCCCTCGCCTCCCCGCCATTTTGTAGTTCAAAAAATTCTGTCTTCGATTTAGTTCGTGGTCTACGGATATATAAAGATCGCCCGCGTTCCATGTCACATCATCATCATCAGCCAGTTAAATACGTCATCATCATCATCATCAGAATATGATAGTCCACTGCTGGACGCAGGCCTCTCCTATTAACTATGCGTATGGCATTAGGAGGTAATAGCCCATAATCACCACGCTGGGCAAGCGGATTGGCGATCGCAGTAATGTGTCCACTATGATGACGCTGCTGCCCATCATCAATCTTTTATCAAACAGTGGTCAGTGACACTTCAATCCATTAGTCGACTTTTACGACACCCGCAGGAGGAGTTGGGGTGGTGACAAATGTATTCTTACTGCCGTCACCACACGGCCAAGTTAAATACGTGATAGGTCATATTTTTTAAAGTGCGGTGTGAACATGACAGAATATCTATTGCTGTTTCATTAAAATCATCATCAATATTATCGAAGCAGGTGTCAAAACTAACATGAAAATGTTTATTACAATAATTATGTAGATCACACGTGTCTGTTTTAAACTAAGTAATAATAATAAAATGGTGTTAAAAAAGTGATACTTCTTGGAGGTGAGAAAAACAATAGTTTACTTGGGCTGCGGTGTTCTATTCTGTTAGAGTTGGAGATGTGAAATAGTACTAGGTATAGGTAATTACTTATTCTGTGGTGAAAGTGAGTCTGCTATTTATATATACTTACTTAGAAATTAGTCAATGGGTATTGTACAGGTTAAAGTATATTCATTTGTAACTTAAGTATGTACGAACTAGCGATGTAACGAATATTCGCATTCGCGAATATTCGCATGTTTTATAATATTCGCATTCGCAAAAAATTGACGCGAATATTGCGAATATTTTTATCTAATTATTTCGTTCACTTAAGGCAAGAAGTACTTCATTCTAAAGTTGACCCTAATACCTAGATGTCTAGGAAAAAGAAATTGCGACTCTAAAAAATGATATATTTTAACTGAATGATGAATAAAACGTTATATTTCAGTATTTTCCGTTCATAAAACACAAATGATACGTATAATTAAACAAAACAGTCGTGGCGATTGCGAAGACCGTGACATCTAGTAGCTTTGGAGTGAAACTAATCGCTTAGTTTTGAATTTACTTCTAAATACTAAGTATTCAGTGTAATAGGTATTTCTGGTAAAATGTCCCTAAATGTCACTGCTAAATACTTCTTTAACCAAAGATATTGACGCAAAAGGACTTATTCTTTGCGTTTCATTGCGCCTGTGCAATATTTTTGGTTTTTGAATGAATGTTTATTATTATTTTCAACTTTATTGCACAATATTGCACATACAAAAGAGTATAAATGGTGGACTTAATGCCTTTGGGTATTTTATACCAGCAAGGTATGTATGATACCCAATATTCGCATTCGCGAATATGAATCGCAAATATTCGCATTCGCATTCGCGAATATTCCTAAACCGATATTCGTTACATCGCTAGTACGAACTAGTTAATCTGCCATAAATATCTGAGGCAGCCCTGTTGCGTGACTGTGTGAGTTGCGCGTGTACAGACATACACGTACGCACACATAGGCACGGACAAATGCCAGATTGAGTTTTTGTATGACGTGTCCGCCCTGTGGTTACGGTTAACTTCAAAGCGAGGGGCCGTACATAGTGTGCCACTAAGAGGGATAGACATAGTCACTTACTACTAAGAAGATACTTGTGTGTGTGGCACTTAGACTTAGCATCTAACACACACACACACAAAAAATAGTGGCACAGTGATAAGGACGGACGATTATCGTTCCTTTTCACTTCCACTAGTAAAAAGTTTCATAAGACCATCCCTTTCGTTCTTGCTATTATTATTACGTTGTCAAATCCATATCCATATTCTAAATCCATGCTTCAAAGTCACTTCTACATGACATTTAGCGTAGGTATTAAGGTCCGACCCAGACCCATATTTTAGTCTCGGCCGAGACCGAGACCGAGATCTCGGTCAGACCTTAGTAGGCATTTAGCGTTGCGTGGAATTTGAACTTAATAGTATCATAGCAAGAGTTGTTATTTCTTTAAACAGGTTTTTGGAGATAGTTTTCTTACTTATATTAATGTATTCTGTGTTAATGGTCATCAAATGCATCAGCAGATCACACACAAGGGGGCTGGCAAATCTTAACGATTCAGTCACCTGTCAGTTGATACATTTTGTGATCATAAATTAACTTTAATAATTTCAACATAAAAATAAATGCGTCATATCTCATATTATTAATAATTTTATTCATTTTTAAAACTTATCAATCAACTGACAACTTGAAGGTACTGAATTTTATAAGTAAATTATGGAAAATTATAAACAAGTGTTCATGGGTACAAGTACCATTCAATAACAAACAATTAATACGAGGGTTGAGTGGTCAAGCCCGATAAGTCGAAATATGACAACCTAAAGTCAATGTCGTATAGTTCGTATTTTAAAATCCGGTTTGCTCGACTTATCGGGTTTGACCACTCAACCCAATTATTAATCACTTCTTAACTATTTTTCATCAAAATAATGTTGTTTATGTACTTATACAATTATAACATAGATATTGTTCTGTAGGAATATAAATTCCACTCTGTTATTAATTTGTTCTTGAAGAACTAAGTCGTAGAGTTGAATCACTATTATCAAATAAATCCTTTGCTACTTTTTCAATAACCTTTCTTCTTCTTGTTCTTCTTTTTTTTCTATTTTTTTTGGCAGCATCAGATACAACGCCCTCTGGCAAAGTCAATAAAATAGCGAAAGTTAGTTCCGGTATTTTTTTCTCAAAAGCAAATTTCAGTATATTACACAGATTTTGTGTGGTAACCTGTGCAGCTAATTTTATAACACATTGTTTCTTCAAGTTTTCAATTGAGTATGCTGTAGCAATGACAAGGAGAGAACCCAATCCATATTCGGGCAGTGAACCTAAGTACATGTATTGCTTGAAGTGTTTGAGCGTCTCGAAAGTGACTCCTTTCACCTTTATGTCCCCTGAGGATGTCTCTGTCCCCTTTCCAATAAGTATAGCCTTAAATACCTCACTGTGCACGGCTAAGCATGCTCGATGCACAGGGATCTTCTGACCTTTATCAGTACTTAAGTAGAAATCTGTAAAATCATTGTCTTCATACAGTTTTGCAAACAGAGATTCTATTTTACTAACACATATAATAGCTTCTAACAAGAATTGATCTACATTTCCACATGATGATGTACTTTTCAACTCTCCTATTTCTCTCTCACATTTATCAATAACATCATCTGCATAAATCCACTCCTTGCTGAGACGGAGTGCCTGACATGTCATTTTTACTTTCACTGTAGAACCAATTGCATTATCATGTTTGTTTATAAGAACATAACTACTAAGTCTGGAAGTTGTTTTTGATCTAAAAATAAATCTCACTGTAGCCAAATTGTCAATATTGAATATTTCACTTTCCTGCGTGTCAGGTATACATTGTGCACTAACAATGAAGAATTTTACTTTCAAATATGATCCCATTTGTTGTTTATTCACTGATCTGAAACAAACAAGACAAGTACCTATTATTAATCGCTAGTAATTTTGCATGATAATATTCATGATAATAAAATAAGTCCAAGATTTTTTTATTTCTTTCTCTATACTCTGCTAAACCTTCTTTCTTTGGAAATTTAGAAACTGACCATGGTAACAATAAACTGTTTCAATAATTTAATAGTATACTTGCAGTGTTATTTGAGCCGGATGGCTTAACACAGATGCACCGAACACCGACATCTAATACGTTAAAAGACGCTATACTTATGATTATATATTTGTCCTCTTATTCTTCGTACAAGGTATTCATTTCACACCGTATACAACGGGCAAAATTTAATTCATCAAACGATAAATTATAATGTACTAACTAACATAAATATATTAAATATGGGTACTTAGCACTTAGCGTTTATTTCACAGACTACTAAGAAGATGTTTATTTATTTTATTGGCATTTTTACCTCCTTGTGGCTAGACGCAAACCTAAAGCCATACTGCCTTGTCATGAGTGATTATCCTTTAGTGCAAAATTTTGTGTAACAATTTTTGGCAGTGAAAAAGGCGATAAATACAAATTTTCTATGAGCAATCAACAATACGCGCCTACATTTAAAAAATACTACGCCTTTTTCTACTGCCAAATGTTGTTGTACAGTCGAAGACAAAATAAGGGGTATACAAAAACGTTCAAAAATATGTCCCAGTGCACTCTAATTCTGTGTAATAAGAACGTCGTAACATATTTATGAACGGATTCTTTCGATACTTATTTTTGCACTTGACTGTACAGTACAGAGTACACTATAATTAATATCAGCAGCCCTACCGCGAAAAACGAAATTCGTAAATTTCGAGGATTTGTCTCTCTCACTCTAATGACGTCTTCGTTTGAGTGACGGAGAAAAATCCGTAGTAGGCCTGGGTCAGCGTTCGCGAATACGGGTGTCTTTCCCATACAGGGTGCTCGCGAACATTGAGTGAAATTTGAACTATGCATTCTAGACATCAAAATAAACAAAAATTATTATGAAACCTAATGTCAAATAGGTACGGTCGAGGAATTTAATTTCCTACCCATTTCGTACCTTGTCATAGTAGCTACATATATACAGGGTTATTTTTTCTCCAGTACAAAAAATCAACATACGTAATAGTAGTCCAAGTTACAGAATACTAGCATTTTTTGTTACTACCCCTTCAGAACAAAAAAACTAAAATACCAATGTTTGAACGTATCCGCAAACCTAACAAGAAATTTGGACGCATTACGCATTATCAATGTACGTAACTAGCAAAACACACGAACTGGCAACTGTTTGTTTACAACGTCATCGCACGCAGCATGGCGGCTTACGTAGAAAAGCAGCGGCGGTAATCAACTTATGATTATGACTTGGCAAAAAAATCTTACTTGATCCCAAATCTTCCTTCATACTTGCACGGGTCACGGCTAGCACCGTCAAAATAAAGAATTTTTCTGTGTGTGAAGTTTGTCGAATGTTTAAAATTATGTCTGGGAAACGTGATAAAATTACAAAGTAGTACAGAAACTTTCTTCATTGAGGCGTATTTAAAAATTTGAAATCAACTTTATGTACAATGATTGGAATAAAAAAAACATACCTAATTAATGGAGTCCATTTCTCACTAATTAATTAATTCACATACTTCAAGTGTTCAAAATGTTGGCCGTGGTTATCTAAACACACTCTTGCCCGTTTTTGAATGTTTCCTTCGATATTTCCCAACACAAGTCTGTAGTTCTCACTTTTAAGTTCATCAAATGCACTTATAATTAGACTTTTTAAGTCTTCGTACCCACCCTCACCCCATAAATCTGTTGACCTGGCTGGCCATGGCTATAACACTGGCATTTTCCAGGTGGGGCACACTTTCTTCAGCGTATAGCCGCTGGGCTCCCACTGTAATTTTCTCCAATGAGAAAATAACTACGAACCATTTCGTACGAGCAATTTCCGACTGAAGGTAGTACGACACGACGCGCGTGCGCACACACTTAAGTCAACCGTACGACTGACCTAGTGACCTAGTCTAGTCACCGAGATTAAGGTAACTGCTATGTTGACAACTCGTGCGCCGACCGGCAGGTCGCTCACCTCTTTCCGCCGCCCTCTTCGTCCCGCACACCGTTGACGTCTTGTCATTAGTAATCCCATTATTTTACATTTGCATGAAAGATAAAAATTAATAATAAATGAAATAAAATAAGTAAAAAAAGTTTTAAGTTAAACGATTTTTAATGCACCAAAAACTAGAAAATAAAAATTTGTTATAACTAACCGTAGATGCAACTTTCTGTAGATTACTCACGTGAAACTATTATCACTGTAGTTTTCCCAAGTCGGATGCTGAAAGCCACGTTTAGCCTCTATGTCAGTGGATTAAGCGTTACCTAATCGGGAACTTTTACGTAAAACTGAAATAAAAACGTGGGGCGTACGCAAATAAATCACATATAAGTAAATCAAGACAGCAATAGTGTAATAAGTTTTGTTATGGCCTTGATAAAAGCTATTTACCTCTGTGGAAGTGATGGAACAGATGGATGATTAATTGCAAAATTAAAGCTACAATTACATATTTTGAACTTGTATGTTTCTTTCTTCATAATAACGCCCCACGTTTTTATTTTAGTTTTACGTAAAAGTTTCCGATTAGGTAACGCTTAATCCACTGACATAGAGGCTAAACGTGGCTTTCAGCATCCGACTTGGGAAAACTACAGTGATAATAGTTTCACGTGAGTAATCTACAGAAAGTTGCATCTACGGTTAGTTATAACAAATTTTTATTTTCTAGTTTTTGGTGCATTAAAAATCGTTTAACTTAAAACTTTTTTTACTTATTTTATTTTCAAGTTTTTAGTGCAATTGTTAAGTTAATTTCCGATACTATACCGATGTTGTTTGTAATATGTAATAAAATTATGCATGCTAAGTAGCGTTTATACTCTCGCGCTTTCATCACGAATCACGATACATATGTAAACGTAATGGACATTATGTTATGTGTAACGGGGTGCAAATCCCTGCTGAATAGATATTTTTTAGAAATCCGACACCATTTTTTTAAATTTAATATCTCGATTGACAAATAAAAACCAAAGGCTCTGCGTGGTTAATGTAAGGTTGAATGCCCGAAGTATCTCAAATGGACGTGTTATTCATACAATAAGTACCTTAGTTAACAGAGATCTGACAATAAGGAGTATATCAATAATTTGGTTTATTGATAATTTCAAGTTGAAATTTTTATACAAGTCGAATTTCGAGTGATATTATAAAATATAAACTCATTCGCTGAGTCGACCAACGCGCGCGCAAAAGTCCGACGCGAACCGAGGGCCTAAAGGGTCAATCCATGCAATCTATCAACTGGAGGGCCATAGGCCCGACGGCACTATGGCACGCACTACGTGAATCCGAGAGACTCACACTCTCTGTATATCAACTGGAGGACCGCAGGTCCGAGTGCACGTCCTACGCAAACCACCTGCGCCATCAGTCTATCAACCGGAGGGCCGCCGGCTCGACAGCTGGCCCTACACGATTCACTCACGCTGTCACTCTATCAGCTGGAGGGCCGCAGGCCCGACGGCTCGCCCTACGCGAACCACTCACGCTGTCACTCTATCAGCTGGGGGGCCGCAGGCCCGACGGCTCACCCTACGCGAACCACTCACGCTGTCACTCTATCAGCTGGAGAGCCGCAGGCCCGACGGCTCGCCCTACGTGAACCACTCACGCTGTCACTCTATCAGCTGGAGGGCCGCAGGCCCGACGGCTCGCCCTACGCGAACCACTCACGCTGTCACTCTATCAGCTGGGGGGCCGCAGGCCCGACGGCTCACCCTACGCGAACCACTCACGCTGTCACTCTATCAGCTGGAGAGCCGCAGGCCCGACGGCTCGTCCTACGTGAACCACTCACGCTGTCACTCTATCAGCTGGAGGGCCGCAGGCCCGACGGCTCGCCCTACGCGATTCACTCACGCTGTCACTCTATCAGCTGGAGGGCCGCAGGCCCGACGGCTTGCCCTACGCGAACCACTCACGCTGTCACTCTATCAGCTGGAGGGCCGCAGGCCCGACGGCCCGCCCTTCGCGAATCACTCACGCTGTCACTCTATCAGCTGGAGGGCCGTAGGCCCGACGGCCCGCCCTTCGCGAACCACTCACGCTGTCACTCTATCAGCTGGAGGGCCGCAGGCCCGACGGCTTGCCCTACGCGAACCACTCACGCTGTCACTCTATCAGCTGGAGGGCCGCAGGCCCGACGGCCCGCCCTTCGCGAATCACTCACGCTGTCACTCTATCAGCTGGAGGGCCGCAGGCCCGCCGGCTTGCCCTACGCGAACCACTCACGCTGTCACTCTATCAGCTGGAGGGCCGCAGGCCCGACGGCTCGCCCTACGCGAACCACTCACACTGTTACTCTATCAGCTGGAGGGCCGCAGGCCCGACGGCCCGCCCTACGCGAACCACTCACGCTGTCACTCTATCAGCTGGGGGGGCGCAGGCCCGACTGCTCGCCCTACGTGAACCACTCACGCTGTCACTCTATCAGCTGGAGGGCCGTAGGCCCGACGACTCGCTCTACGTGATTCACTCACGCTGTCACTCTATCAGCTGGAGGGCCGCAAGCCCGACGGCTCGCACTACGCGAACCACTCACGCTGTCGCTCTATCAGCTAGAGGGCCGTAGGTCCGACGGCTCGACCTACGCGAACCACTCACGCTGTCACTCTATCAGCTGGAGGCCGCAGGCCCGACGGCCCGTCCTACGCGAACCACTCACGCTGTCACTTTATCAGCTAGAGGGCCGTAGGCCCAACGGCTCGCCCTACGCGATTCACTCACGCTGTCACTCTATCAGCTGGAGGGCCGCAGGCCCGACGGCTCGCCCTACGCGAACCACTCACGCTGTCATTCTATTAGCTGGAGGGCCGCAGGCGCGACGGCTCGCCCTACACGATCCACTCACGCTGTCACCATATGAGTCTATGAGCCGGAGAGCCGACGGTACTAAACCGTAGTCGCTTACAATGGGCCTCATAAGAAGGCTCAAAGTCACCCAAAGGGCAATGGAGAGGCCTATGCTAAGAGTCTCTCTGCGAGATTGGATTACAAAGAGACCATCCGCAGTAGAACCAAAGTAACCGATATAGCTCTTCGAATCGCTAAATTAAAATGGGTGGGGCTCGTCGCGCGTGGATTGCGTGGAACCGATGGCCGTTGGGGCGGTAAGGTTCTCGAGTGGCGGTCACGTACCGGAAGGCGCAGCGTGGGTAGACTCCTCACAAGGTGGACTCATGACCTGGTGAAGGTCGCTGGATGCGGGTGGCACAGGGCCGGTCCTTGTGGCTATCTTTGGGGGGGGGGGGGCTATATTCACCGAACGTCTTTCAGCTGATATGATGATGATGATGATAATTAAATCCGTATGTTTCTACCAAATATCTAGGGCAGTACTACAAAATCTACATATCGCTAAACCTAGTGGTTGTGGCAGGCAGTAACACTGGCGTATCAGATTTGAGGAGTTGGATGTTAGTATTAAATTCGCATGTTTCTACTTAATATCTAAAGAACTTCTTTAAAATCAAGATAGCGATAAAAGATAAACTTTGCGGTTATTGTAGGCAGTACTGCAGCATCAGGAGTGAGGAGTTGGAGGTCAAGATCAGGCTGTTAGTATTTGATTATGCCAAACATGCTATACTTTCATTTTCACGTGTCTAACACTCTCGGTTAAGGTAAGCAGTACGTCTGCAGCATCAGGCTTTGAGGATACAAGGATACAAATATTATAATATTGCATTGTCATGGGGACTTGATAAGAGTTCCAAATTTTATTGAAATCGGTGCAGTGGAAGTGGTCGAAAAATCGATCACAAGATTTGAAGCATCGACGACAGTTGATACGCGGTGAAGTTAATAAAAACCGTTTAAAAAAATTACAATTTTATTTGATAAATGTAATCTATTATCGATACCAAATATGTGGAAAAATTTATTGTACCGGTGAAAAAGTAGCCCTGTATAATATGACAGTCCAGCAGCTTTCATATTGATTCTCACTGTGACAAGGTACGAAATGGGTAGGAAATTAAATTCCTCGACTGTACCACCAAAAAAAAATTTTTTTTTCTTCTTTTTTTTACTTTTGTATACTTTTTAATATTTCCAGTACTTTTTACCATAACAACAATTTGTTAAAATTATTATTTTTTTAGGGATAGGTTATTTTGTCAAGTCCATTCTTATTTTTTGATTGCTACGCAAAAGGTGTGGTAATATTAAAACACATTGTGGTACCGTTGTAGGTAATCAAAAAGAAGTTTTATGACGAGTTACGTCGAAAAACTCATTTCGAAAAAAGGTTGATTATTTCTGACACCAATCCGAATCCAGGAAATTTTATATACTTAAGACATTAAAGACTTAACATTAAAGACTCTAAATATGGTCAGGAATTCAGCATTAAACTCTTTTGGAATGCTCGCGAGCACCCTATAGACATTGAGAAAGTTAACGGTTCCTGGGACATACAATTTAGGTTTTGAACACGCAAAATTGTTGCTATGCAAAGAATATGGAAAAAATGCTTGTACAAAGTTATAATGGTCAGACTATCGGCTTGTATTCGTATAGGAAGAAAATTAGGGTCCTAGAGCCCTTAACTTTCATATGTCCACAGGAAAGATTTGTAACCTAACTTATACAAAAAAATCTGTATGACCCATCAACCATCAATCACCAAGGATCGGACAAACGCCCGTCATTTCGAAAACAGCATAACCCTGCTCCATGCAGTAGAGACTTCTTTATCGGATGAGGTTGGCAAGGGTGCTTTATTTACTTCAAATTGTACCACTCACAGTGTTAGCTACCCATCGGTAGACCTTATGATTATTTTAGAAATAAGGTCTTACGTATATTTGCCGCCCTTGCTGTCAAAAGAATCGACTGGCGACTACAGTTAATGAATTCAAGAGGCGCCAATAAAACAAGGGTTTTGAAACAATTATTTATTCTTTTTACATTTAGGACTGATTTTTCAATACCCAGGTAACAGTATCTGTCAAATAAATGTTAGCTCTATCCTTTTTTGACTGATGACCTTCGATAAGAAAGGTAATAATTTTAACTAATGGATACTTTTAATTGAGGATTGAAAAATCAGCCCTTAGTCAATTACCTTACTACAGAGTTTTACAGTTTCGAAAATATTTACTATACATCGGATTCCCTAGGCAAATACGTTTAAACTTTTTAACGCCACGTCAGTTCACGTCAGTTGTCAGTCGGACGCTAGGTCACCA
Source organism: Thaumatotibia leucotreta (assembly GCA_025490895.1). Lineage (NCBI taxonomy): Eukaryota > Metazoa > Arthropoda > Insecta > Lepidoptera > Tortricidae > Thaumatotibia > Thaumatotibia leucotreta. Next base: position 41,910 of record JALPQI010006719.1, on the reverse strand, counting down.
AAGTGTTTAAACAGAATTTGACTTTACTCTCGCTCTTGAAGGTCTATATTGCTCTAAATGTGTATCGTGACTTATAATATCGATCTTTGGTTGAACCTGTGGCGCCGATATATCGACGCTTATCATGAACAGAGATCGGACAAAATATGCGTCATTGTTCGCAATAATAAGGACATGACTCCAAAGGTGATTGAATAATTAATCATTTTCAGAAAATTACCCATTTGACACCAGTAACTATGAAAACCTTTGTAAATAGTCACTTTAAAGCTTCGAAATCAAATTTCAAGAAATTTTTAACCAACTTTGGAGTCACGTCCATATTCTTGCGAACAATGACGCACATTTGTCCGATCTCTGATCATGAACAACGCTGCATCTTTAAACAATATCTTGTCGTGATTTGAATTCTAACAATGAAGCACTAGAATCCCAATTGCAAGCGCGTACTATTTTGGAATACAGCGTTGTTGATGATAAGCGTCGATATCAGTCATTGGCGTCCAAAAGTTGAAAATTAACAAAAAAATTAAAGGCGCATACTTAGCGACTTTAAAAACGAATGGCTATACATGTATAAGATGATATATTTTATTACCTCTGCGAAGTCCATGTAAAATAAAGATCAGCACGCTGCAGGGTTATATTTTAGGCGGAAATATGTCTAGTTAGAAGAAAAGGCAATATATTAGAAATATGTAGGCATGGAGATTATTTGACCGTTATATTTTAAAATTTCGCCTTTTCGATTAACGAATTACGGAACACCTTGCACCGTGCAGTCCACCAATTGGATTTAAAACGCTCGAGTAAGGGTGCGGTGCAAAATTGACCAATTAGGTACATACTTCAAATTAAAAATTTGCAACATTGTGATGCGGTGTCATTGGCCAATTTTGCAAATCTCCGCTCCTCTCCGCGTCAGTGGAGCCGCACCCTAAGTCTCTCAGTAGACTAGAACCATCTAGCAGCTTAGGGTGCAAACTGCGCCGTCAAACTGTCTTAGCAGACTCTGGGTTAAGTGGAGTGGCGCACCTTTAACCTTTCGCCTGCCATTGACGCTGGATACACCCATTGATTAGGCGGCGGGTGGTGTAGTATAAGGGGAAGTATCAAATATCTTACTGTTCCCAATTACCCCTATACACGACAACAGAAAGTTGTGCCATGGGCGTGAATGACTGGTAGAGCTCCCATCTTCGCTAATGTAGTATGGACTTATAGCCGACCCGGGGTCCCTTGATTCCTATGACAGCTGTCAGTTTCAGAATACATTATCTGTCAACAATGTCGCGTTTTGACAAGTAATGTATTGAACTGACAGCTTTCATAGGGATCAAGGTTCCCCGGGCCGGCTATAGGCGGAATTACTGTAAAACTAACCACCTAACTATATTCCAGTAATACAACTATGGTCCACAAGTTCAACTCCTAAGGTCCTAACTAAGCATCAGTCCCAATATTTTTGGATAAGGAGTTTTCGTCTAAGAGCTGAGGAGAACTACACGCAATCGAAGAGAACATCTAGTTTTGGACCATAGTTAGGAACTTTCGATAGTTTTACGGTACGTAAAGTTTAACCTTTTCTCCGTCACATCAAAAAAATGAATATTTAATATCGTGCCATCAACGTCAAGCAACAAATTGCACGTACCTAAACAACTGCCAACTTTAAATTGTCAAATGAAGGTGCATTTTATTTAAATTTTGGAGACATGATGATAAGTCGCTGTAGTATGGGACACGAAATGTTCTGATTTCATATCAAGTCACTGACTGCGAAAGGGATAAATCAGTTTGGTTAGATGAGAATGCGAACGTGTCGCATCAGTGGCACCTGATTTAGGAATTAGCTTCCAAAAGACCTCAAATAGTCACTTATCATTATCAACTGTAGGTACTCGCATTTAATCCACCGGTGGCTTTTGGGTGAATATCTGAGCGTTTCAACCACCTAATTTTGGTGGCATAATTTTTGCTGAATTTTCTATTCGTTACAATGTGCTACTTTGTCATTTGAAGGAGGCACGGTACCTTATACAAATGACGAAGTATAACATTGAGACGTTTAGAAACTTCGGCAAAAATGATACCAACAAAATTAGGCGATTGAAACACTCAGATATTCACCCTTTTACTGTTTATCATGGTACTTCGTCACTTTCGCACTTATTTGTTGGAACCTGACGGCAACAACGACAAACGATTAAACACGGTACCATCATAAGCCTACAGAGCACATTTACCCCCTTATTCATAAGTGTCTCCTAACACTCGTAGCATGCAGATAAGTATTGTTTGTCCCTTTAGGACTTATACACATATCGATAAGACAGAAAGACACTAATAATACGTTTATGAATAAAGGTAAGGCGCAGCATGGGTAAACCCAACCAGACCCCCACAAGATGGACCAATGACCTGGTGAAGATCGCAGGAGTACGCTGGATGCGGGTGACGCTGGACCGATCATTGTAGCAATCTTTGGGGTAGGTCTATGTTCAGCAGTGAACGCCTTTCGGCTGATATGATGCTGATGATAAGGCGGTTAGACGCCGACTTCGCGGGTTTCCTTCGCCTCCTTGGCGAGCGTCAGGAACACCTCCTCGAGCGTGGTCTCCGTCACCGTATAGTCTTCCAGCAGCTCGGGGAACTGGCTTCGAAGCTGCTCTAAATTAGTGAACAGCTCACTGTAGGGTATCGAGTCTTTAATTTCGTAGCGGAGTATACTCTGCAGAATAAGGAACGAATATAATATTATAGGCACATTCGAAACATGCAGCTAAATCGTCTTTAGTCTACAGTAGAGGTGTGCGCCGCAAAATTTTGCCGGCGTGGCGGCGCCACGCCGGCGTCAAGGTCAAATTATTACCCTGTACGTTCATACATATAAGGATGAGAAGATATTAAAAACTTAGATATTGTTTAGGACAAGTTTATTATTAAAAAAATAAACATGAAACAAAGTTATAGATTGCATTTTATGCGGAAATTGTCATAATTATTATCGTGTACGAAAAATATTTTATTAACTCGCACAGCGGCCTTACCGCGAAAAACGCGGTAGTAGGCCTGGATCGAGTCGTCTACAGATTCCCAATACTAAAGATTCCTGATACTACAAATAAGAGATAATACTTCAAATATTGTCAATAGTATGCATTCCTGATTGTACATACCTATTCCCAATAATACGAATTTTAAATGCTACAAATACCCAACACTACAGATTCCCAATACTATAGGTTCCCAATACTACGAATTATCCAATAGGTACTGCAGATTATATATGATGATTTCAAATACTACAGGTACCCAGCTTTACAACCTCTTTATAGTACCATCATCGCCCACACTGCTAGTCATACATCGGTGTATAAACACACGAATTTTTTTTTTTTAATATAAAATCTATTTTTGTATATTTTGCTTTCTTTGACGTTATTATTACAAGCCTACAAAAACTGCAAGCCAAATTTTAAATGCGTTTAATATACTCATAAATAAATATTTCGTATTCTGTCCACAAAGAGGAAACATACCGACATGAGAAATACCTTTCTTAAAATGCTTATGAAAAAAATATATTACAAATTGGTCTATTTTTGGGGGAGGAAACAGGGAACACAAAACCATGTTTTCGCCAATTTTACGTAGGTATTATGAGGCGAAGCTGCAGTTGTCTATTTCTAAGCCGTGCAAAGCGACAGCAAATTTTTTCAAATGCCAATTTTTTTAAAAGCTTCTACCTTTTTCCTCTAAAAATATCTTAATCTTATTCAAGAAGCACAAAAATCATCAATTGCAAACACTAAAATTAATAGAATCAGTTAATAGACAGTCATTAAACCTCATATGGTGGCCTAACGTAAATAATGAAAAAACATCCATCATCATCAGCAGCCTATCGCAGTCTACTGCTGGATATAGGCCTCCCCAATCGATCGAATCGATCGAATCGTTTTCGATCTTTGGCTGCTCGCATCCAGCTCCTGCCAGCCATCCTGTGCAAATCGTCGCTGCACCTTGCCTGAGGGCGTCCTACACTACGCTTGCCGAGACGCGATCTGCACTCAAGAACTCGTTTAGCCAGTCGGTTCTACGGATAATAAGGCCAGCCCACTGCCACTTCAGCTTGCTAACACGGTGGGCTAAGTCGATCACTTTGGTTCTCTGCCGGATAACCTCATTTCTGATTCGATCCCGCAAAGAGACGCCGAGCATTGCCCTTTCCATAGCTCGTTGAGCGACCTTGAACTTGTGGACCAGCCGTACCGTCAGTGTCCACGTTTCGGCTCCGTACGTCATGACGGGTAGGAAGCACTGATTGAAGACTTTTGTCTTCAGACACTGTGGGATCGACGATGCAAAGAATATAATATAATAAAAAACACACAGCTAGTAATACCTAGGATTATAAGCCTAAAAGCGGTTCAATAAGACCTACGTTATGACTTTCAAGCAAGTGTGTTGAAAAAAGCATTACAGTTGGGAATCAGTAGACGTGAAATCTAGAGAATATGGAATCTGTAGACATAGGAATCAATCAGTAATATTGAAAATCTGTAGACATGGGCAACCGTAATGTTGGAATATTAAAGTATTGGGATTCTGTAAGTTTGTAAATCTGTAGTATTGGGGATGTGTAGACTTGGAATTCTGTAAATAAATCTGTACAATTGGAAAGAATTCTGCCCAAGTAGTGTATTTTTTTCGTAGGTGCGTATCAATATCTGAAAATCTGCAATCCAGAAATGCTGCGCATACAATCTTTTGGGTCAGAGGGAACCGCTTGTCGATATTGGCAAGCATATTGTTGTTAAATGTCAATATGATCAGCGTGGCGCGTAATTTAAATGATTTTATTCCGTAAAATTTTTGTCGCGGCGTGGGTTTTTGAAAACCTCGGCGGCGGCGGCGGCGTGGGTCCCGCGGCGCGGCGCCGCCGCGCCGGCGTGGCGCACACCTCTAGTCTACAGTGGCAAAGTAGCGGATACTTACTTCAAAAAAATCATCTAAGAGCGGCCGTACACCTGTGAGTTCTTACGTAAGTTGTAGGGACGGAGCTATACCAAGGAATGAGATAGATAGTGATATGCACCTCTCGTTCCTTAGTATAGCTCCGTCCCTACAACTTACGTAAGACCTTATAGGTGTATGCACTCTTAGATGTAAAATGCATCTACTAAGTGAGTATTTATTTTTTTAATAGGCATTTTCATGAACCTCGAGAACTTGCTAGCCTAAAGGACTACATTTTCCCGCCCTTATGTTGGTCCCAAGGAGAGTTATTTTATGAATTATGACGATCTTTGTAATATTTTACCATTTTTGATCACAAGCCTAAATTCACCCAGTAGGTAGGCTCTGTAATCATTCTGTTTTGTCTCAAGCTCATCCACCAAATAGATGAATTAAGTATCTGTACCTAACATGGGTTGTGTGTATAGTCTATATGTAATGTTTGAGTAACCTTGTATTGTTCCTTCAGCTCGCAGTTGAAGTGCTGATGTACCTCCGCCTTGAACTCGTTTACGACCTGATCCGTAGCTGCAAACAGAGAGTAACATTATTCATTCGTTCCTCTTAAGGCCCTGCCACGACATTGGTCTAAGGCGACCGGCGGCGAGCCAATCCATGAGTTGGAGCGGGATGCCGATATGGGTACTCCCTCTCGCACGTATGGTTTTTCGCTTAGCCGGTCGCCTTAGACCAATGTCTGCTACCGCGAACACGAAAGTTCGTAAATTTCGGGCATTTTTCTCTGTCACTCTAATGACGCCCTTGTTGGAGAGATAGAGACAAATCCCCGAAATTTACGAACTTCGGTCGGTGTTCGCGGTAGTAGCAGCCCTATACCATAACTTTCAATATACACCCTCGATACCAGCGGGATCCCATTTTCCATTTCGTTAATTTAGAAGGGCATTTTCGGAGACGCTTTTGAAGGTCTCAAGGTTATATTGGTCCAGAAACACTGGATGACAGCTCATTGCCTAGCTTCAAGAAGTAACGTAGTCTCAAGCCATTAGGTTGAGTTTGAAGACTCACCATCCGCGATTGCAGGCTTGCAATTGGATTGAAAATGCCCTGGATGTGCTACGCCTTCTTCTGTACACACATATAAGTATTACCGCTCCCGACCCGTGGTCGAACCGCTATTTCCAACTGGTTGGGCCACGGGGAAATAAAATGATCCATAGTCCAACCGATTGTACTACGAGGAAGTTAGTTTACCCGTGGTCCAATTGGTTGTACCACGGTACACTAAATTTATCGGTTGTCCAATACTAGAACATACAGGGTGGAAAGGGACGACGTTCCTTCCCGCTACCTACCAATTCTACCAACCATTACGATGAACTTTCAGTATGGGACCAACTTCGAAAAATTAAAAAAAAAATTTACCCCTCATACAAAGTGAGTGATTAGTTAGAGTTCAATAGTATGGAAAAGTCAATTTTCCATGTACGCTTTCGTCCCATACTGAAAGTTCATCATAATGGTTAGTAGACTCGGTCGGTAGCGGGAAGGAACGTCTTCCCTTTCCACCCTGTATATTTACGTATACATATTAGTTGGACAATTGCCCCTCAGTTGTACTATGAGTCATAATTACATGACAATAAAAAAAAATCTGACAGTTGAACCACGGATAATTTTATTTACCCGTGGCACAACCAGTTGGATCGCGGATTCTTACGTTACCACGCGGCAAATGATTAAGATTCAGAAGTACCTAGGTTCTAGAACCTAGCTCTAGAGCTGGAAAATTGTAAGATTTACCATCCGCCGCGGCCAGTTTGAAGACGGCGGAGTATCCTTGCCCGTGTTGTGCTTTCAGCGCGGGCGCAGAGCCCAGCGCGCGCAGCTCTCCGCCAGCCATGATGGCGATGCGGTGGCACAGAGCTTCCATCTCGTCCATACTAAAGGTAGGGAATTACCCCCTTATTCATAAATACACCTCGATATTTTTCTAGCAAGAACGAGAGATTGACAAAATTAAACATCGACATAACTGTTATCGATGAGTTCATCCTGTTCTCATAAAAATGCTAACTCCGCAAAAACGGGTAACCAAGAAATACAGGACCCATCTAGGCTTTGTTCTAAATATCTTATATTTCATATTAATCATTTCCTATGGCTTTAGAGTAGGTATATATTAGTAATCTTTGCAATTTTGATGGGCACTAAACACAAGATATGAAAAAATTATGTTTCATTTTGAATATGATTTTATTCGTGTAATTTTTATCTCTATGCTACGGCATTTTTTTATTTAATAAATTCATTTATCGACTACAATAAGACTTATCGATAACAGTTATGTCGATGTCTAATTTTGTCAATCTCTCGTTGCTGCTAGAAAAATAGATTTTTCTAAAGTGCAACCCAGCAGCAATGTATGCCGGCCAACTGACATGAGACTCGTATGACGTTTAGATACTTATGTCTACTTTAAGTAATGTGGCTACCAGTGGATGCAATACATTGCGGGCTCAATTATTTTGTATGAAAAAAAAATACCTTAATTTCTAAAATAAATTTATGTAAATAGGTTCCCTAGGTCCGATAGTAATCGCCACTACAATATTCGCCCGTATCAAATACACACGCTGTATTGATAAATGTCTCCTAACCTAGCAAGCCGCTAATTAAGTATCGTTTGTACTTTCGACTTACAGAAATTTTGATAAGACGGATTAACGTTTATCCTGTAGGGTTACGATGGCACCATGTTCAATCGTTTGTCGTTGTTGTGGTCAGTTGAATTTACCAGTGAGTTTTGAATGAATGGTGTAATAAATAGTTTTTTTTTGGATGTGATGTCCTTTTCTTCTTCTGAGTCGTAGCCTCATGTCTGAGGGACGTGACTCCTATGGGGTATTCTTCCTGTCACTGCTCTCCAGGCCGTTCGATCTTCGGCCATATGAATGGTTGCCTGGAGTGAAGTTTGGGTTATATTTTGGACCACATCCGTCCATCTACTGGGTGCGCGCCCCCTACTTCTTCGGCCATCGACACTTCCCGTAATAATGCGCCTTTCTATCGCATCCCCACCACGTCTGATTGTGTGGCCGAAGAATTTGAGGACTCTTTGGATGCAAATGTCAGACAGCCTTGTGGTGATATTGAGCTGGTCCAAGATAGACGCGTTGGTCCGGCGTTCAGTCCAGGATATCCGAAGCATTCTGCGCCAACACCACATCTCGAACGCATCAATCCTTCTAAGTGCCCGGGCTTTCAATGTCCACGTCTCGGAAGCATACAAGAAGATTGAGAAAATAAGGGACCGCATGAGCCTCACTTTAGTTTTGCGGTTGATTCCTCGATTCCTCCATATTTTCTCAAGTCGCTTCACTGCAGATTTTGCCATCTGGCCACGCCTGATTATCTCCTGGTCACAGTCGCTATCATCGCTAATCTGTGAACCTAAATAGACAAACTTGCGTACTGTATCCAGGTCACGTAGCTCGTTGGTTCTCTGCGGGTGACCACTCCGGTCGATAAACATCAACTTGGTTTTACTTCGATTGATTAGTAGTCCATATTCTGAGCTGATGCGATCAATCCGGTTCAGCAAACCTGCGAGTTCAGCTTCTGTCGAGGCTATGTCCATAGTATGCGAGGGATGTCCTTTTAATAGGTCTCTTTAAGATGGCAGGAGGTTGACTAAGACAAGAAGGGACAAGCAATACTTATCGGCACGTTAAGTTGCGAGACGAATGAAGTTAGTATAATAATTATATTTATAGGCAAGAGGCACCATAAAGGCAGAACTCACTTTTCTCAAGGATTTATTATAGAGAACATGTAATAATGTGTGTATAATTTCAAACATATATCCATGTTCAGCATATAAATGCTCACTATAAGGTGCCTCTTGCCGTGACAGATTTGGTTTGAAATGGGAAATATATTTTCTCATCTTGTAAGCTACCAAATGGCTTCGCAATGGAACTAAAACTTGCGTACCTGTGAGAGGCTATGATGATGGACCGTTGGTTCCTAGCGCGCATGAGCGCCTGGTGCATGAACCGGCGCGCGACCGGGTCCACGCCGCTCGTGGGTTCGTCGAGGATAGCGGTGCGTGCTGATTGGCACAACGCAGCGACTGCGGCCAGACGGCGAGCCGTGCCGCCGCTGTAGGTCGACACGATTTTGTCCGCGTGAGGACCTAAATCTGTAAAAGGGCATTTCTCACAGCGTAAACGGACATCTCATTCATCTGGTCACGTCTGTTTGGAAGTGGCTGGATGATTTGAGGTTGGTTTTGGTTGTCTTATAAAGAAACGGGTGCTGTATCTGACGACAGAAAATGGTACCATAAGATGCACACTTTGCGGTGCATGCGGACTGGCACAGCGCGGCGACTGCGGCTAGACGGGCGGCCGTGCCACCGCTGTAGGTCGACACTATTTTGTCCGCGTGAGGACCTAAATCTGTAGAAAACCATGTTCAAGACAACGAAGTTAACTAATGCCACGCGGTAGTTGGCAGCTCAGCGTTCTTAGCACAAGAATAATCGCAGGCGTCTAATTCGCTGTAAGGGCGCTGTCACATCAACAGTGGCTTAGTTTGACGCTTAATACTCGACAACTCGACACTTTGTAATTACGGATAGTTTGTTTTATGAAACTTAAAATAGTAATAAAACGTGTTTGAAAATATCGGTATGTTCCAGTCAGTCATATCAATATCAATGGATATCGTAATATATCATATTAGAGCTAGGGCTCTCTGGTTTTGTGTTTGTATAGGTATCTGGATTGCCGACTGGTTTCCACAGATGTTAAGCACACGAACTGTCTAAAAATTAAACTCCCTACATAAAAAATCTTACCTGGGTTTTTAGTCCAAATTTTCAATTTTTTGTCAAGCCAATGCCGGATTGATTTTAGAACCCGGTAAGGTCATTGACAGAGATAAAAACCCGAAATTTGCGGATTTCGCATTTCGCGATAGGACCGCTGTAAATATACGCACCAACTTCGTCGATCCAAGAGGCGCCCACTTTGGCCACATCGGAGGCCTGTAGGCCCCGCAGCGTCAATATCAGGGTCAGCACCTCGCGACCTGTCAGGAAGGTGTCCACGCCGCCGAATTGCGGGCAGTAGCTCAACGTCTTCATGTACTGTGGACAAACTCTGAAGATGTCACACATCATCAGTCTCATCTCAGTCCACCACTGGACGTAGGCCTCTCCTATTAACTATGCGAATAGGGGGAATTTGAACGCATTAAACTTAACCGCCTTTTGCCTGAAATCACGGGCCAACTGACTTCAGTTAGCCATACTGAAATAACCACTCAATTGCTCTGAAATTTTGGTTGAGCTTTATTCCTTTGTAAAATGAGATTGACAGATGGTAACCACAGTTATCGAAGCAAAGTGAGCCAATATAATTTAAGTTTCCAGTATAGTTAGGTACGTACTGCCTTCCGATCAGTAGAGCGGTATCCATTAGAGAATATTTGACCACTCGTTGGGTTTGTCTCGGCCGTCAATATTTTGAAGGTCGTCGTTTTACCAGCACCGTTAACTCCAAGCAGGCCGAAGCACTCTCCTGGAGAAAGCCCAAAGATTTATCAAATGATTCCTGTACTCTTGCGATGTTGTCGGGTTTCAGGGTAGACAGCCTCATTACGTTACGTTTTATTCGATTAAAAATACTTGCTTAAAATTGATGGAGTTGCTGAATCAAGCAAAGATAAATCTTGAACAGACTTAGAACAAAGCGAAACTGCTTAAAAAAAGAAAACTTATTTTATCTTGTTTTTCTCCGTACATACGGAGAATTACACTTAAACTGTAATTAAACTTTTACATTCTATTTCGTATGACGAGGGAGGCTGGTAATATAATGAATTTAACTTTAGAATGCTTGCCGTCTCTGTCATGCGGAAGAATCAAAAATGACGGGGCAATTATATTCGTGATATTATGTGTGAAAAGAATATATGTGTTAGTGCAAACGGAAAGTTTCTATGTCGCGGTTTTTAAAATGACTTTATTAAAGAACGCGTAAGGTATATTTTAAGAGTCGTGACTAGGTACCTCTCCGTTTGCACTGACATAAAAATTAATATTATTAATAAATAAAGTATCTACCAATTGAAGCCTGTTCACTTCAATTCAAGAATTATCCAACATTTTTACATTACCTACCTAATACTGACTTGCAGCGAATGCAGCCGTGCATTCGTTGCGAAAATTGGCTACGTCAGTCACCTGAGAACGCACCCGCGACGCACTCAGTGCTGAAAAACAGTCACTGTAGCCAAATAAATGGCTAGGAGAGGTGAAAATGACTACAATGATTAACCACTGACCTTTCTTGACAGAAAAGCTGATGCCTCTTACAACGAAGAGAGTTTCGCTACAGCATCGTGGGAATATTTTCCATATTTTGCAGCCCAGAACGGCATCAGGGATTGCGTTATTCGCTGAAAATTAGGAACAGAACTTCACCATCCTTCTTTGAGTTTGAAAAACCAATCAGGTTAGATTAATTTTAAGTTTCTATGAAATATCAGCTTGTGGCAGGCCTTAAGGGAAAATTGTTATTTCAAAGGTTGCTTTTGTTACAAAGAGGTTGTGATCATAATTCTTCAAAATGCTCATCTTCGGCTGTACTTCACCTTAGATGGCTACCCAACGCAATTTAAACATTTTGCTAAGAATGTCAAAATATTCATGCGAAATCCCTTAAAGAAACCTTTTGGTAGTTCATGAAGTTGTAGGTAGTTATATTTGCTTTCAGTATGGGAAAATAACATTAAACAATTCCCCCTATATTTAAAACATGTTGTGTGGGGCCCTTCATGGCTCTGCAGATCCATCAGTTGACTATTTGGTCGTGTTGTGACGACAATAAGAATACATTTGTCACCACTCTAACTCCTCCCGCAGGTGTCGTAAGCCGACTATTAGTTCGGTATACAATATTTTTAGTAGTCCCGAACTAAGTATTTAGACAAGCCAATGCCGCGTGGTGACGGCCGTAAGAGAATGTTTGTCGTCACTCCTACTCTTCCAGTGGGTGTCGTAATAGTCGACTAAGGGATTGAAATGTCACTGATCATTCTTTGACAGAAGATTGATGATGGGCAGCAGCGTCATCATAGTGGACACATTACTGCGATCGTCAATCCGCTTGCCCAGCATTTATTATGGGAATTTCCGTCCTTATGTGTCTATACGCATAATTAATAGGAGAGGCCTATGTCCCCAGTATCAGTAGACTGAGATAGGCTGATGAAGTGATTTGATGGTGCATTCCACGAATAAGTCTACTTTGTCGGGAACGTAACGGCTATGACAGCTACCTTAGATACTTATAAGTTAGGTATATGGAAAGTGCGAGAATTGTGTATAAACAAACACCCAGTTATAAAATTAAGATATACCAAAAATGGTATTCGTAACTTTCTTAATGCATTCAGACCAAACGAACATTCGCTATTCTAACCCCCCACTCAACGAAATTCGATCTTAACACAAAACGTGATTGGTTGATTTCGTAGAGCGGGGGATAGAACCAGCGAATGCTCTTAATTTTTATCTGAATGCACCTTTAGATGTGTGTCACGGCGTCATTCTTGTGGAATGCACCTGATGCCGCCAGTAAAAAGCTTGAACTCACCCAACTGAACAGTCTTCTCAACGTATACGGCCTCAGCTCGGACCGCGGGGTCGTTGAACCGCGGCTTCGGTGGCTTACGTCTGCGCATGTTGGCCAATATGGCCGAGAATACGCGACCAAGCCATCCGCAGTCTGACAGGTATGTCAGCCCCTACGTGGCAGAAAGGATAGTCATTATTTTGTCAGCCTCCGTAGCCTAGTTGGTAGCGACCTTGCCTACAAAGCTGGAGTTTCCGGGCTCGAATCTCGGCGAGGGCATTATTTGAGTGTTTATTTATCACAAATATTTGTTCCTTGGTCATGGTTGTCTATATATTTAAGTATCTATATGTATCTATCTATTATATGTATGTATCGTCGCCTGGTACCCACATCGCAAGCCTCAATTTAATTTATAGAAGGCGCAGCGTAGGTGGGGACTCCCACCCACCAGATGGACTAATGACCTGGTGAAGATCACAGGAGTCCGCTGGATGCGAGTGGCGCAGGACTGGTCATTGTGGCAATATTTGGGGCCTATCTATTCGCTGATAAGATGATGACGATGATGATGATGATACATTTAATTATTCGTTAGATAACAGTGTTACACCAAAGCACTTACGTGGTAACACAATAATAGAATAAAATTAAACATAAAGCAATCTATACAAAGAAAAATAAACATTTAAAAATAAAAGCAAAAATTTGCAATGGTTTTCACCATGCCCGAATGGGTATATATTCTGAGCAGGAGTGAACAGAGTCAGGACGGTCATGCTGAGCAATTTTCACTACGTCTATAACCAAAAAAACACCAAAAAAACTCTTAAGTAATTATGAGTTTATTGATCCTTTATTGACAGTTAAACAATCAACAAACCACAACAACAACAAGCCGAACCTAAACTGAATCGAATTTAGGAGATCATGGTATAGCCCCCCTGTTTGCGATGAATTCAGCAAAACAAAATTTAGTTTTCAAAATTGATTATATTAAAGGTTTAACATAACATAGGTAATTTGTAGTGTAAGTATGCGTGCGTGTTGTGTCGCGCTCTAAGATGATCTTTTTCGCGGGGTGAGGTGGGCACCGGCGGGCGCGGTGGAGGTGGTGATGAAAGCCAGTTCCAGTGACGTCATCGCGCAGCTACTTGGTTGGTGCGCGTACGTACACCCCTGGAGACTTGTGTTGTTCCGTTTTGAGTTAAAGTCAATTAACTTATAATTAAAGACTGATAAAGTATGCATGACGCTGCCACCTTAAGTAGAGTGGCGAAACAGAGGGAGGACTTTCGCGTGATGATCGCCGACATCCGCTAGGATGTGGCACAGTGAAGATGAAGACGAAGAGTATGCATGAAGTCCGCTATTTGTACTTTATTTTTTTGTAACTGTGCAGTATAGCTTAAATAAATAAAGAAATTAACTCATAATTAAGATTTTATACAATTTCTCGGTTGTCTCCGAAGTGAAAATTGCTCAGCGTGATCATCGTCCCTAGTACCCTGTTGACTCGTGCTCATAACTCAAGAATCATCCTGAATATGTTGGAAAAATTATAGTGTTTTTTTTCTGAATTTATATATTTATCTGTGAATTGTGAAACAGACTGTAAGGCAGTAACGGCTCGGCCACGGACACGCGCAAATTGCGGCGTGGCAAGCGTATTTCCTAATCATTGCGTGTGATCCCAAATCCCAACTAACCATCCTCCGTGCCGTCCGCGCAATGAACAGATAAAACGCTTGCCGCGCCGCAATTCGGCCGAACCCTAATGCCCTGGCCACGACATCGGTCTAAGGCGACCGGCTTAGCGGAAAATGTATGGTGCTCCCTCTCGTACCCATATCGGCATCCCGCACCAACTCATGAATTCGCTCGCCGCTGGTCGCCTTAGACCAATGTCGTGGCCGGGGCATCAAGCTGACACACCGTGCGTTTTGCACCGTGCGCATAAAATTTATAATATTAAAAAAAAAGCGGACTTTCTTACAAAATATGTGACGGCTTGCACGACGAACACAAGTACCGTCCAAAGCGCACCGCTCTTATTCGAGAAATAGCTGAACGGCTCAGTGCCCTCCGAGGATCCTGACCGAATATACAAACTTGTTTGGTACAGGGGTTAACATATCGTCACTACTTAAAAAAACCCGTATCTGGTACCCGTGGTGGTAGTCAAGAGAGAATGTCGTAAAGTATGTTACATTTAAACTGACTATTTACATTTCAGGTGGCTTATGATGGCCCCGTTTTTTTTATTTATCGTTCTACGCACCACTTTCACACTTACATACTTGTTAGAACCTGACGGCGACAACGACAAACGATTAAACACGGTACCATCATAAGCCTACTGCTTTGAATAACAGTATGAGATAAGCGAGTTTTCCAAAGTAGTGACGATACTTATATGACCTCTTAAAGAGATTCAAGGGGCTAATTTAACGATTACGTACATACAAAGTAGGTTTTGATCACATAATTCTTAAGAGCCAGAAGCCACCTACCGGCTTGTATTCGTCCAACAAGAATATTAGAATTCTAGAGCCTTTAACTTTCACATGTCCATAGGGAAAATTCGTAACCCTGACTCATACAAAAAATCTGTAGGTATGACCCTCACGCAACATTCTTCTTCCACCCAGCGTTATTCCGGGCTTTGCCAGGGTTCGCTATTAGGGTGCTACATTTCGTTCACTTTTCGCGATCCTGGGCATCTTCTACTGTAAGCCCATCTACACTCATGTCAGCCTTTACGACATCTAGCCAACGCTGCTTGGTCTGCCACGGGCTCGGGAGCAGTCAACTCTCATGCAGAATTATCTAAGATAACTTATCTACTTAAGGCATGTTAAGAATTACAGTATGTATCACCTCGTAGAGCCAAGAAAGAAACCCATTAATGTTAGGATCATACTAAACAACTTTTACTATGGGGCCAAACCCGAATTCACGAAAAAAAATTGGACAGTTTCATACATTTTGATTGCGTAATCATGAACACGCTGTATTTTTTTTTCGCGAATTCGAGTTTGGCCCCATGGTAAAAGTTGTTTAGTATGATCTAAATATTAATGGGTTTCTTTCTTGGCTCTAAGAGGTGATACATACTGTATACTTAGGTCTTCTTACCACAGCATATTTCCGCATCAAACGAGTGAGGACCGATCAATGCAGGGCACTTTTTCCTATTCAGGTTACAGTACGCGTTCATTTGCGCGACCTTCGCTATTTGTATCAAGCCACGGGTGAGGGTGCCCCCCGGCAGAAGGATGTATGAAACACTTCCAAGATGGTAAAAGAAGGTATTGCGGTTCGTCGCGGTAGTAAACCAGACTGAAAACAGACGAAACAAGCAGCTTTCAATGCCTACTTCAAAATTCACAGATTGCGAGCATTTGTATCTGTCACTCCCACTTAGGCGTCATTGACAGAAAGGTCAGAAAAGGAAAATAATGGAAATTTGCAAATTTCGAGGTTTGTGGTATAAGTTTATAGGACGCGGCCCGCTAAGTGGTCAGTTTCGGCCCGCGAGCCTCCTTGTCTATTTTGTATAGTGTCTTTAGCCTGAGAGGTTAATAAACACATCGTTGTCAATATTATTGCCAACGATGAACCGTTATTATCATAATAGTGTATTTCTATACTCCCAGTCCACAACAAAGTGCGGCCCGCGTCGATTGTCAGCCTCTGATATAGTGGATTATTGGCCGTCTCAATTTAGTTTTATATCGTAGTTATACTTAATCAACCTCGGTTCTATAGCAATTAATTAATGGAAATGTCACCTTTCTTTCGCTACAGCTATAGGTATCTGCATAAATATTGCAGATACGTGTCGGTGTCGTAAGAGTCGACTAAGGGATTGAAGTGTCACTGAGCATTCTGTGATTTGATTGATGATGGGCAGCAGCGTCATCGTAGTGGTCACATTACTGCGATCGCCAATCCGCTTGCCCAACGTGGCGATTATGGCATTTACCTTCTAATGCGTCTATACGCATAGTTAATAGGAGAGGCATACATTCAGCACTGGACTGAGATAGGCTGATGACGAGGCTACTAACCGCTGAACAGCTCCAGCGAAGACAGCACGGTGGTTGCAACCACGAGGTTAAATATGGTGCTGATGAAGTATACCAAACCCAGGTTCGCTGGGACGTGCAATAGTGTTAACAAAAATAGCGCCCCTGCAAACATAATTTCGCATCAAACGCATACAGGGGGGCTACTATGATCTCTTAAATGTGATTCAGTTTTAATTCGGCTTGTCCGTTTTTGACAGTTATGCTATGGAAGTGACGCATCACGAGTCATATCAGGTCCTAAATTGAATCGCATTTGTAGTTCGTGGTAGCCCCCCAGATAATAAGTAATTTCTTGTAAAACTTTGTCATACTTATTGCTGACACTATGTTGGTGCAAGTGGGCGGATTTTTATTTTGTTGTAGTTTTTTTTTATTAACCTAATTTGGATATATTCATATTTTTTCTACTCAGAATCGCGAGCTCTTTCGATCCTCATTAGCAGAAAAAAGTGTCCCAAGAATTCCATAATTTTTTTTGTCTTCTACTGAGTTACGGTCGAAGAAAGTGTATGCAAAATAGTAACTCAATGGAGTTTTTTTTGGGATACTTTTTTATGTCTATCAGGATCAGGACCGAAAGAGCTCGTGATTCTGAGTAGGAAAAATGTAAAAAAGTCCAAATTTGGAAAATTTTAAAAAACGACAACAAAATAAAAATCCACCCAAGTAATGTGCTGCTGTAGTGAAGTTTCAAGCTATGGAGAACGAATTTGTTATAAAACGGTATCTATAGTAAAGTACCTAGGAAACCACACTGGTTAAACGTGGCGTCCTTCTCTGTCGCAAGCGGCATAAGTGTGATGATCAGCACAGTGACTGGAAACGCCTGCAGAAAGTTGACCAGAGCCATGGTCGCCCAGTGCAGAGCGCGCGGGGCTCCCGCCAATATGAAGGAATGTCGGACGCCGTCAGATCGCTCCTGGCATGGCAGGCGAATGAACGACGTGAAATATAGCGCTGCAACTGGAAAAACACTAGCAACTTTATATGATCAATCGACTTTTTCTTGTCACTTATAAGGTTATAACCAACGAGTGACAAGAAAAAAGCGATTGATAATGAAATTTAGAATACTTTAATTTATCTGACAGCTACGCGGACTTTACATTGTATTGTATCCTGGCCATTTTTTTCGCAACTCAACATCAAAAGCGCCTATTTTGCGTGCCCAGTACTTGTTGAGAACTTTACATAAATCCTTGAATTTCATCATGACATCATGAGTCACTAGGTAATCATGTTAATAGAACGAGTTGGATACGTTCTCTCTAGCAAATAGCAATTCTATTTCGATTCTAATTCTAGCAAATATTGCGTGGGTGACGTGACAGATTAACAATAAGACATAGATCTACTCTACCCTTGAGCACCTTACAATTACATGAAAAACTTGACTCTTACGTTAAAAACTCTGCTCCAATCGAGCAAATGTAAGCTTTGTGTAAAAGGGTAAAAGTAAATTTCACAACTGACGTCATGACACCCTAACTTGTTCTTGGCGTTACTGTGTGCCTACCATGAACTACCGGCGCCGATGAATAGAAAGTACCTACGCGTTATAGCGTGCCAGTTCATGGCAAGCACACTGTTAATATCTCACCCAAAGGTATAAACGTGATAAAAAACATAAGGGCTTCAGTCGATTTTGGTCTCTTGATTGTGTCACCATCGTAGGGAAGGTAGGCGTTCTGCAATGGATGGTTTCGCACCGAGAGCGTGCGCCCTTCCACGGTGTCCCCGCCCCGGTCGGGGCTAGACTCCCCCTTCGGCTCCAGAGTTGGGTTCCAGAATTGCAACTCTGAAGAATCCCCGCCCCGGTGCTGGCTGTCCCCGCCCTTCGGCCCCGGAGTCGGGTCCCAGAACTGCAGCTCCCAAGAATCCCCGGGGCCCGTGGATTCTCCACCCTGCTTCAGGCTGGGGTAGAACTGAGCGTCCGTAGTGTCCCCGAGATCCCCGGTCCGAGCGGCTCGCAACAGACGCACCGCTAATGCGTTACTCAGAGCATTCAGGGCGACGGGTGCTGCGTGGCTCAGCGATGGCAAGAACAGCGCCTAGGGGACATATTATATGTATATTCATCATCATCATCATTTGTCAGCCTCTGTAGCCTAGTTGGTAGTGACCCTGCCTACGAAGCTGGAGGTTCCGGGTTCGAATCCCGGCGAGGGCATTCTTTGTGTATTTATTTATCACAAATGTTTGTTCCTTGGTCATGGCTGTGTATGTATCTAAGTATCTATACGTATCTATCTATTATATATATCGTCGCCTGGTACCCACAACACAAGCCTTAATTGAGCTTACCGTGGGACTAGGTTGATTTGTGTAAGATGTCCCAAGATATTTATTATTATTATTATCATCATCAGCCTATGATAGTCCACTGCTGGACATAGGCCTCTCCTATTAACTATGCGTGTAGACGCATTAGGAGGTAAATGCCCATAATCGCCACGCTGGGCAAGCGGATTGGCGATCGCAGTAATGTGTCCACTATGATGACGCTGCTGCCCATCAACAATCTTTTATTAAATGGTAAGTGACACTTCAATCCCTTAGTCGACTCTTACGACACCCGCAGGAGGAGTTGGGATGGTGACAAATGTATTCTTACTGCCGTCACCACACGGCTATATGTATATTAATTTCTGCATAACCGGTTTCATATTTCCCATATATACCATAAGTAAATACCTACACAAAACGAATAAAAACTACTTAGCTCAAGTAAAGGTGCATGACCAAAAGAGCATTCGCTGTTCTATCCCCCACTCTACAAAATCAACGAATCACGTTTCGTGTAACGATCGAATTTCGTAGAGTAGGGGGATAAAACAGCGAACAGCGAATGCTCTTTTGGTCTGCATGCACCTTAACAATTTCGCCACCACATAATTGAGCTTGAGGGTAATACAGCGTGCGCGAAAACGGGCGTCTTTCCTGTAGACATTGCGGAAGTTAACGATTCTGGCACATAAACATTAGGTCTTGATTTTGACCACATAATTCTTAAGAACCAGAAGCCACCTACCGGCTTGAATTCGTCCATCAATAAAATTAGGGTTCTAATGCCCTTAACTTTCATAATTATGTCCACAGTTCCACAGGAAAGATTTATAACCTAACTCATATAAAAAAATCTGTAGGATTGATACACCTACTTATGTAACAGCTCATGATCATGACGACGGCAGAACTTTTTTCGTGCGAAGACCTTAAGTTGCGCGCATTAACTGTAGGGGGCAGCACTCGCTTTCGCCTTGAAGAGAATGTCAGCAAACGCCTGCTACGGCTGCTACCGATTTACTTAGTCAAGATAGATACTGTAAGGTGTGAAATCGAATTGGAGATCAAAAATGTAAACAAATGGGATACCACCACAAAAAAATAATCACGAGAGGGGGGTAATCTAAAATCATTCAAATACTTATAAAAATTGCGTATTTACCGTCACTGACGGTACGCAAAATTTTTTAATATTTTACAAAGTTTTAATACAAAACATTAAGCGAAATATATAATTTTTAATGATATATTTCGCTACTTTTAATAAAATGTAAGGTGTTTAATTTATTCTACTGGCAATGATAAGAAATCTTAAACATTTGGTTCGCAGTTATAACAATAACTAGTTTATTCGTAATTTAATACGGTAACTACACTAAGAAACATTTAAGAGGGTTCGCATTTATAACTATGTACTTCAAAAATCAAAACAAGAGGGTGCACCAAATGACTGTTTTATGAATTTTTACTCCTAAAATTTAGCATTACAAAGTATACAGATTTTAGTATTGTTACCTAAAAATCAATCATTTTCATATTTTAATCGAAATGGATCCGATCGTAACTAAGATGAAGACTGAAATTCGTTCCCCGACTATCCTAAAGATTAAAGTAACACGACATTCGTTTTTAAACATGATTATGTTGATTATTTACATCATTCTAGCAAATTTTCTAGGTTTTATTTTTGTAATCAGGAACCGTCGACACTCAGATGTATGTTTTTTATTGTCATATCCAAAAATATGTTAACGATTGTGATAGGTTTTATGTGGAAACTAGCTGGATTAACTACAGTAATAATTAGTAAAATACCATATTTGTCTTAGACAATCAAAGGACACATGTATTCATTTGTTCAAGTAAAAAGACAAAAATAGAAAAGCATAGACAATATAAACATACGCAGAATAAGAGAATGGCCAGTAAGTGGCGCTCAGGTTATATTATTAAAACCTGTTTAGTTTATGTTCCAACACCTGCCCTTGAACTAAACAGTTTTTAAACCAAGATTAGAAACACAATTTAAATGTTTATCTTTACACAAAGGCTTAGTTAAAACATCCGCAGGCATTTGATCCGTAGACAAGTAGGTATTCTAAGTTAATAATTTTATCACTCACAACTTGCCGCACATAATGATGTCGAATGTCTATATGTTTGCTTCTGCTATGATTGATTTGACTATTGCAAATCTTCTGCGCTGACTGACTATCGTTATACAAAGTAATAGGTAAGCATTTACCTAGGCATTCATGTAAGAAAGTCCTGATGAATGCAGCTTCTTTAGCTCCCTCGCATAGTCCCATGTACTCCGATTCTGTCGAAGATAAAGCTATGTTTCTTTGCTTACGACTCTCCCATGACACAGCCGAATTGCTTATCTTGAACACGTAACCTGTATACGAGCGTCGGTCCAGCGGATTAGACGCCCAATCTGCATCTACATATCCTGTAACAGATAAGGTTGATTTCTCATATTGTAAGGAATAGTCTATAGTTCCTTTCAAATATCGAAGAACACGCTTCGCTGCTTTCCAATGCATCTCAGAATAACAGTTGTTGAACTGGCTCAATAGGCTTGCTGCATGTGCAATGTCGGGTCTTGTGCACACCGCTAAATACATGATACATCCAATCATACTTCTGTACTTGGACTCTGGATCACAGTGTTTTCCTTTTTCAAATTTCAAACCAGTCTCCAAAGGTGTACTCACAGGCTTGCAGTCTGTCATATTGAATTGTTCCAATACCTTTTGTATATAATTTTTCTGATCAAGAGTAATTTTGTTTTTATCTTGAGTCAATCTCATGCCCAATATATGCGTAGCACGACCAAGGTCCTTCATCTCAAATATTCTCATCAATTCTGTCTTCAGCTTTCTCTTTTCCTCTGTATCTTTGCTAAAAATCAAAATGTCATCCACATATAATGCTAGTATAATGAGATTACCAGTAGAATCCGATTTAATGTAAACACAGGGTTCGCTGAGTGATTTTCTGAACTTGAGAACCTTCAGGGCATTATCAATTTTGTCATACCAGGCCTTCGATGCCTGTTTCAGTCCATAGACTGCTTTGTTAAGTCTAAACACGTAGTTTTCTTTACCTTTTACTTTATACCCACCTGGCTGTTCCATATAGACAGTCTCCTTTAAGTCACCATTGAGAAACGCTGTCTTAACATCCATGTGGTCAACATTCATGTCTAAGTTGACTGCCAGGGCAAGTAAAGTCCGTATTGTCGAGTATCTTACCACAGGCGAATAGGTCTCATTGTAGTCTATGCCATATTCCTGGGTAAAACCCTTAGCTACGAGTCTAGCTTTATAACGAAGTAACTGACCTTCTAATCCAAGTTTCTTCTTGAAAATCCACTTACATTTTACAGCTTTCTTTCCAGCAGGTAATGATGTCAATGTCCAGGCTTTGTTCTTTTCAAATGACTTGTACTCATCTACTATAGCTTCCCACCAGTATTCTTTTTCTGGTCCTGACAGCGCTTCACGAATAGTCTTTGGTTCAGCACCTTGACTTGCAGCTGTCATAGCAATAACACTATTAGCGGAGTCATATTCACTAGAACCTCGATCCGTAGTCATATTAGGATCCCATGTAACATCATTTGGGTCATCTTGATAACTGATACCAGATGTGCTCAGCTCATTTTCGGATATTTCAAGTACTTCGGAAACATTATGTACTTCTGGTATTTTGGTTACATCAGGTACTTTAGGTACATCAGGTACTTCAGGTACATCAGGTACTTCATGTTCTTCAGGTACTTCGAGTACATCAGGTACTCCGAGTGCATCAGGTATATCAAATACATCAGGTACTTCTGGCACTTCAAGCACATGAGGTACTTCGGGTACTTCAGGCAACTCCATAACAGGATCAGCTGGCAAAGAATCACATTTTAAAGGAGTTTCATCCATGCCATCGCTAGTTAAATGTAACTGACAATCAGTAATAGGGGTTTGCTGACTCAGTTTTATATCTTTATACATTTTATCTTCTAAAAAGTGTACATCTCGAGACTTGATACATTTAGACGGGTTTTCAGGATCAATCAGTCTATAACCTTTTGATGCTTCGCAATATCCCACAAATACATACATTTTGCTCTTTGCATCCAATTTCTTACGTTTTTCTTTGGGAATCATTGCATAGGCAACACAGCCAAATACTTTCAAATTAGATAGGTTGACTTTATTACCTGACCATAGTTCTTCAGGTGTGGTGCCTCTTACCGCCTTACTTGGTGACTTATTCTTGATATGTATTGCTGTATTCAACGCCTCGGCCCAAAACATTCCAGCATCCTGCAGCATGCAGCGTGCAGCCTGCATCGTCGTGCGGTTGCATCTCTCCGCGACCCCGTTCTGAGCTGATGAATAAGGCACGGTTGTCTGGTGCTGGATGCCATGCTCTTTCAGAAACATCTGGAACTGTTTATTCACATATTCAAGGCCGTTATCAGAACGTAATGCTTTTATCTTTAAATCAGTTTGATTTTCCACAAAGCTCTTAAAAGTTTTAAATACAGACAATACTTCAGCTTTGCTTTTAATGAAATAGCCAAAAGTCATTCTAGAATAGTCATCAATAAATGTCAAGAGATATCTACAACCACTGAATGAGGAAACTGGCATCGGTCCCATTAAATCACTATGGATTAGACCTAGTTTCTCAGTAGCTCTTGTATAAGATCTTTTTGGGAAAGGTAATCTACTTTGTTTCCCTTCAAGACATGCTACGCAGGGAGTATGCTTATCATCAGTGTAATCTATTCCACTAGCCATACCTCGTTTTAGCAAATCCATACTCCGTCTATTCAGGTGCGCCAGTCTCCGGTGCCATAAGTCCTGGGATGGCTTCATTCCACACAGGTTAGCAGCAGCATCATCACCACTTGACAAGATTTCAGGTATAGGCTCACCCAAATCCAAAGAGTGACAGGCCGCAGCTTGTTCGTTTCCATGTGACACTGTTGACACTTGACGCTCCATATCCAGTTCATAGACGCCGTTCACCTTCGTAGCACTGGCAATTACTTCTTTGCCACAGTAAATTATGCACTTTTGCTTCTTAAAATGCACTTCCAGTCCTTTATCTACCATCTTGCCAACGGAAATAAGATTGGTTGACAATCCGGGCACGTATATAACGTCACTCAATTTCGTAGTTTCATTGTGCCCTTTTAACAACAATTCCACCGTTCCATATCCTTCACTATGCAACTTTTCCTTATTAGCAACGGTAACTGAACGCGGCGAGTCTTCAACATAATCTTTAATTAGTGTTTTGGAATTTGTCATATGTGACGTTGACCCACTGTCAATGTAAAAAGAGTTTGACTTTATGTCAACAGCCAAAGCGGTTATTAAAGATCCATTCCACGCTTTATCAGTCTTCTCACTCTTATTAGCTTTATTCGGACAGTTCTTTGCATAATGATTCGGTTTCTTGCATATGAAACATTTAACTTTTGTAGAATGTTTATTGACACTTTTCGAACTTGTACCCCGGTTCGTAAACATAGAACTTTCTTGAAGTAATTTACTTTTTACTGTTTCACTAGACAATTTAATGTTTGAGTTTTCCAACGCCATTATAAGTGGATCATAGTCTGGTGGTAGCCCACTCAACATAATAACTGACAGGAAATCATCATCTAATGGAGCATTTATGTCTCGTAGTTGTTGATCTACATCGGTGATCTTCAAGAGATACGCCTCCATATCTTTAAATTGCTCTAGTTTTAATCCAAATAACGTACGTAGCAGTCCTAGCCTTCTGCATAAGCCTTTATCTTCATAGGCCTTTTTGAGGTTGTTCCAAGCTTCGTAACCAGTCTTTGCGTTACGTACATGCGAAAAAGATGATGGGAGCACCATTAGGCATATTTTTGCAAGCGTTTTCTGTTGTTTACGATTGTCACTGACCTTGGGAACGCCGGTTGACGATTCCTCTATGCAATCCCATAAATCTTCGCGTATCAAGTACATACGCATCAAAAACTTCCAGTTTCCGTAGTGTGATATTCCACCGAGCTTTTGAAAATTGACCGCGATCCCGGAACTAGTCGCTGAAGACCTCGCTGCCGGCAATTCACCATCCGACATTTCGAATAAATTTTACACTTTTGCCGAAAAATTTTTACGTACTTATTATTTTCGTAATCTGGGCCCTAACCTGATAGGTTTTATGTGGAAACTAGCTGGATTAACTACAGTAATAATTAGTAAAATACCATATTTGTCTTAGACAATCAAAGGACACATGTATTCATTTGTTCAAGTAAAAAGACAAAAATAGAAAAGCATAGACAATATAAACATACGCAGAATAAGAGAATGGCCAGTAAGTGGCGCTCAGGTTATATTATTAAAACCTGTTTAGTTTATGTTCCAACAGATTGTGATACTTTGTGTATCGAACATACTTTGACTTTCGCGTATCTACATCTACACATAAAACATTGTCTTAGGTTTAGTACCTGTAAGGATAGTTGTAAGTGAAGTGTTAAATAAAATAAAATAAAAAACCAATCTCAAATTGCGACGTCAATTTACAAAGGTGTTAAAAACTACATTTGATATAAAACGTTTTATACCCCTGGAATGTCACTTTAACATTGACTTTGTAATATCATGTCATTGTCATAGATTGTTTACACTTTTGATCTCGAATTCCATTTCAGAGCTTAGTTAAATGCCCTCTCTAACCTGTGACTGCCTAGTACCTTAGCATTTGTATCATTCAACTCGAACCCAATGAAATACTGACTAGAATCTTCCTTGTCGTTCTCACGGGCCCGGAGCACAGCTGAAAAGGAATTACTTTATTACAGGGTGTTTTTCTTCATATGCTATAACTTTAAGGGAAGCTTATTTAGGTCAAATATAATTAATCTGCATAAGAAACTAGTGTTTTAACTCTTACTGTTACTGAGTTATTAAAAAAATAAGTTTAATGACTGACCGTGACCAACCTTTATTACATTCTAATGTTACCTACTTATTTTGACATCATGTGCCCTCAGTCACTTGAGATTAACTTTTATTTTAAAATATTTCTATACGCAAGTATTTCTAAATGTTTTATATTTTTTATATAGTACTCAATATTGTATGTAATTAACAACATCGTATTTTTAATAAAGATTTTATATACCGCAGAATGAAAAAGTGTATGGAGAAAAAACCGGTATCCGATCCCTGGGTGCTTAGACAAGTTGCCAATCGCTAACGCTTAATCGTCAATCGTAAACGAAAGGCAGCTAACTGTCTTTGTCGCACTAATATGAAAGAGTGACAGAGAGGGAAAACTACGATACGCTACTAAGCGTTAGCGATTGGCAACTTGGCTAAGCACCCCGGTACGGCTACTGCCTTCGTACCCTGGAGTACAGGTAAATTCACCAAAGCTGGCCCGAATGGATCGAGTGAGAGACAGAAAGCATGTATGTGTTGATGTCAAAACGACAGTAGGCCAGCCGTACACCTGCAAGTTCTTACGTATGTTATAGGGACGGAGCTAAACTAAGGAATGAGATAGTGATATTCACCTCTCATTCAGGTTGGGCAGCATTTGGGAAGCTACGTCGAATCTTCACATCGTCGATCCCACAGTGTCTGAAGACAAAAGTCTTCAATCAGTGCGTCCTACCCGTCATGACGTACGGAGCCGAAACGTGGACACTGACGGTACGGCTGGTCCACAAGTTCAAGGTCGCTCAGCGAGCTATGGAAAGGGCTATGCTCGGCGTCTCTCTGCCGGATCGAATCAGAAATGAGGTTATCCGGCAGAGAACCAAAGTGATCGACATAGCCCACCGTATTACCAAGCTGAAGTGGCAGTGGGCTGGCCATATTAGCCGTAGAACCGACAACCGTTGGGGTAAACGAGTTCTTGAGTGGAGACCGCGTCTCGGCAAGCGTAGTGTAGGACGCCCTCAGGCAAGGTGGAGCGACGATTTGCGCAGGATGGCTGGCAGGAGCGGGATGCGAGCAGCCGAAGATCGAGAACGGTGGCGTGAAATTGGGGAGGCCTATGTCCAGCAGTGGACTGCGATAGGCTGATGATGATGACCTCTCATACCTTACGGCCTGGCCAAGACATCGGTCTAAGGCGACCGGCTTAGCGGAAAACGTATGGTGCTCCCTCTCGTACCCATATCGGCATCCCGCTCCAACTCATGGATTCGATCGCCGCTGGTCGCCTTAGACCAATGTCGTGGCCGGGCCGTTAGTATAGCTCCGCCCAACTTTCGTAAGAACTTACAGGTGTACGTCTGGCCGTAGAGACAGGTTGGTATAGGAGGGGCACATACACACAATGATAGATGTCATTCCTTTCATTCATACCATTCGTGCCAGCTTTGGTAAAACCTATAAATGAAATCGAACTACCTTCGGTAACGTCAGGCACACCGTCCAATTGGGTCTCATTGTAGGTTGAGCGCAACGCTGCCAGAGTATCTCCGTCGACGCTGGCCAGAGCACGAGGGTACAAATCCATGCTCAGCATCACGCTATTCTGCCCCTCAGCCCTAGGAAGGCTGTTGCTTAACAGGTTTATTCCAGAGATTAATAGACCCAAGACGATTACCTAGAAATTGTTGAGGAGCCATCTTGAGAACCTCGAGAAACAAAATGATTTGTAAGCGTTTTAGTGAAGACGTAAAACTTTGTCACTTATCATAAGGAATTGGTTTGTACAGTCGACGTCAAAGATATCATTACGGTTTAAGTGCCAAAAATATTATTTACACGACTTTATTAGTCGTGGAAATATATTTTTGGCACCTAAACCGTAACGATATCATTGACGTCGACTGTACCTGTATGCATATTAAATGTTGAAGCGTCCTTATGGAAAGCGACAAATGACAATGATAAATTGTGCCATTATTTGAATACTTTTCTTGATTCCAATTATTAAAATGTACCTAAAGGTGCATTCAGACCAAACGAGCATTCTCTATTCTATCGTGATTCTATCCCCCACTACGAAATTCGATAGTTACACAAAACGTGATTCGTTGATTTCGTAGCGTGGGGCATAGAATAGCAAATGCTCGCTTGGTCTGAATACACCTTTATCATAGGCAAGTTGACAAATGACAATATTTGCAGTTTAAAGGTTAATAAAGAAGTCCATTAGCGTGATATATTGAACGGGGTGACGTATGGCTTCGAAAAAAGGGTCCACGGAAAGAACATGTCTATAGTCAATTCAAATTACAGAAGGAAAAACCACCTTACTTTTAACAGAATATGGTGTGATTGCGCCCTGATTTTTTTAAGCACTGGACATGTTTTTTCCGTGGACCCTTCATTTAGTGTGGCTTGCAGATTCCATGTTTTATTACTACCCCCTTATTCATAAACGTTTTCTAACCTAGCAAGCTGATAAGTATTGTTTGTTCCTTTCCGTTTTATCAATATTGCTAAAAGACGAAAAGAGACAAACGATAAACTAAGGTAAGTTGGGGGGGTATAGTCGGGAAATATAATAGGGTATCGTTCATCTTCTAGTGAGTAGTTGTTCGAACCTACCACAACGATATAAAATATGATGATGCTTCTGAAGTACCGCCACATCCTATACAGGAGTGCTCTGAACTGACGCCTGCATAGGCTGCACCCGGTCAACTTCGCCAGCACCGGCTCTGAGGAGAAGAAAACTCAGTTGGTAGTGACCCTGCCTACGAAGCCGGAGGTTCCGGGTTCAAATCCCGGCGAGGGCATTATTTGTGTATTTATTTATCACAATTATTTGTTCCTTGGTCGTGGCTGTGTGTGTATTTAAGTATCTATATGTATTTATCTATTATATATATCGTCGCCTGGTACCCACATCACAAGCCTTAATTGAGCTTACCGTGGGACCAGGTCGATTTGTGTAAGATGTCCCAAAAATATATATTTATTTATTTATATCCAATACTTTATCCCCGTAAGACCCATGGTCCTACCTGGGGGGTTGCCATGACGTACTAATGCGAGTTAGTTTAGGTTCAGGGGTAGGGACAACGATATATGACTCGCTAACCCTTGTCCCTATCTCTCAACCTAAACTGAACCGCATTAGTAGTTAAGAATACATTTGTCACCACCGCAACTTTTCCCGTGGGTGTCGTAAAAGTAGACTTAGGGATTGAAGTGTCACCGACCATTTATTTATTGACGATTATGGGCAGCAGCGTCATCATAGTGGACACTCTACTACAAACGCGTCCACACGCATAGGCAATAAGAGGGGGCTTTGTCCAGCAATAGACTGATATAGGCTGATGATGATGATGTAGGAATAAAGGTAGTGTTCTAAAAATTTTGTAAAGACTGGTTTACTATAGTTCAATGACCGATTGTATAATTTACCTACAGTTACTCCTGATCCCACGGAAGTTGGCTTTTCATCTCTGCATAACCTAAAAGTAAGAGGAGGAATGAATTGGAGATATTATTGGTCCCTTAAATGTCGACAGCGGCGAAAGAACGGTGACTGGTGACCCACAATGTATCAGTGATATTTATAGTTCATGTAACTTAAACTTATGTTTTGTTCATGAATGCAAATATAAACAATAATAATGACATCCTCACAGATCCTCGATTTAAGTTATGAGTTTAATATGAAAGCGTAGATTGTCTATGTTCGTAGTCAGTGTTCAGGGGATCCTTAACCAATACCTCTTGAATGCTAATAAATAACTAATAATATTATCGTGCCCTTATTAACAGGCGTCAAGGTGCCGTGGCAAGCGCTGTCAAAGCAATACACCTGCTGAGAGACAGGATTTCTAACTCGTTATACATCATCCGATATAATAGCATGTACTTTAGTCCACTTTGAGGTAAGTAAAGATAAGCGTTGCAATTAAATGCTTAGAGTTCAGGTGCCATCAGATATAATATCGTCGATTGTAATATGAATTAATGTAACCACCAAAATGACGAAATTGAGTTAAGTATACCGTTCGACTGCAAATTTCCTGCTCTATCGAACGGTCTATTTAAAATGTTGATATTCGGAAAAAAATGTCGAATACGTTAACAAAAACTTTGTCATTTTATTAGGTTTCTTCGTTTTTTATTAACGTATGTAAAGGTTTCAAAAAATCATAGACAATATTTTAACGTAAGCACGAATTTGTAAGTACAAAATATGTCCTTTCTAATGTACTCACCATATTTTTATAAATGTCAATGCTGTAAGCGCCATCTGTGATGTATGGCTTATAAGCAATTCGGTTTCAATTTGTGAGTTACACTAAGTTACGAAATCCACTTTTGATGATTTTTATTAAATTATTAATGTAACTCCAAAATTTTTTTTAAATATTTAACGTAAGCACCAGCCATTTCCTGAACTACAACTGTGGTAGCAGTTAGTAACTGTGTGTCAAATAGCCCTCTCAAAAATAAAACAAACAAGATAAAAATCATTTCAGTAGGATAATTAACTAAAAAGATACAACATACTTTATAAATGTCAAATTAGTTTTTGGGCTCTCCTGAAAAATCGTCATTTGGTGGTTACATTAATTCATATTACAACTGACGATATATTGGAGCGGCCATGGTGCTTAAAAATATCCGAATACGCACTCTAACACCATGACAATAGAGGCCAGTAGGCTTATGATCAATGCTCGGCGGGGGTGAGCTGTTTTCATACTAAATGTCACGTGATACATGTCATTTAGTATGAAAACAGCTCAACTCCGCCAAACATTGCTTAGACTGCGGCTCCATTGAGGCGGAGAGGAGCGGAGATGTGCAAAATTGACCAATTACATTCTTAAAATTGAAATTCGAAGCACTGTGATGCGGTCTCATTGGCCAATTTTGCACATCTCCGCTCCTCTCCGCCTCAATGGAGCCGCAGCCTTATGATGGTTCAGAGTTTAATCGTTTGTCGCCGTTGCCATCACCTTCTAATTAATAAGTAAAGGGCCAAAGTGACGCGTAGCACGATAAACGATTAACGCCTGACCACAGTAAGCCACCAGATCAGTTCGTGAGCACCCAAACAACGCCGTGTGGTGACGGCAGTAGGAATACATTTTGTCACCACCCCCACTCCTCCTGCGGGTGTCGTAAGAGTCGACTAAGGGATTGAAGTGACACTGACCATTATTTGATGAAAGATTGATGATGGGCAGCAGCGTCATCATAGTGGACACATTACTGCGATCGCCAATCCACTTGCCCAGCGTGGAGATTATGGACATTTACCTCCTAATGCGTCTTATACGCATAGTTAATAGGAGAGGCCTACGTCCAGCAGTGGACTGTGATAGGCTGATGACGTGACGACGTGACGTAACAACTCCGATATATCTGATGGCGATAAAAAAAAACAAAGAACTAACAAAGACTCACTCAAGGAACACCTCATCGAGCGTGCTTTTCCCAACCCCAATGATGTCGATAAGCAGCGCAGACCTCTCATTCTCTATCGCGGCGAACAGCTGCGGGAAGCGCGCCGTGTCCTTGGCCGGCAGGTTGAAGGTCACACCGTTGGGTCGGCGGTCGCGGACGGTCGCGTCGGGCACGATGGCGGTTATGGTGTTCGTGATAGCCTCCTCATTTGGCGTGCCGAAAGTCGTCAACGTCAGACGATAGCCTGTGCCTGGAGATCAAAAGGGATAATATCCAATAAGATAAGGAAGTCTCCATACGGAACAGGGTTATGTTTTCAAAATGACAGGCGTTTGTCCGATCCTTGTTGAAAAGGGATCCGGATGATAAAAGTTTGCATGAACTATCTCGGCATTTGGCAACAGTGTTTATTAAGGATTTAGAACTACGCTTCATCACATGTATTATTATATCCTTACATTGATGGATTGCGGCGATATGTTCGCTTATCAGGCACTGGTCTCACCGCGAGCTTAGAAGCTATGAACTATCGGCTATAAACACGAACAAAAGATACGCACGTCCAAAAACGAGACACGGCGGTGATAGCTGATAGCCGGGCGAGTATCGCCGTGTCTCTTTTATTTACACCGTAGTGCATATATTTTGTTCGTGTTTATAGCCGATAGTTCATAGCTTAGTAGCTCGCGGTAAGACCAGTGCCTCATGTCCATCTCTGGAATTTATGGTCAGGCAGTGTACCCGCCGTGTAGAGTCACCAATGGAGTAGGTACTTACCGATGGCCCGCTTAAGGAACATGGTGCTGGCGTTGCAGCGAACTCTGCCGTCGTGCAGCGCGACTATGCGGTCGCCGAGCGCATCAGCTTCCTCCATGAAGTGTGTGGT
Source organism: Thaumatotibia leucotreta (assembly GCA_025490895.1). Lineage (NCBI taxonomy): Eukaryota > Metazoa > Arthropoda > Insecta > Lepidoptera > Tortricidae > Thaumatotibia > Thaumatotibia leucotreta. The sequence continues at coordinate 9,617 of JALPQI010006719.1, read as the reverse complement.
CATCAACACTGTATGATCGCCGCGAAAGTTCTGCCGGTAATGAAAATTAAAACAAAGTTGTAGTTTACACGCTAAGTATATTTTATCTAATTGATTACGCAGATGCGGATACACTTCAACCCATTGGGATCTTTTGGGTACTTAATTGCCCCCTATTTCCCCTACCGCAGGGAATGTTCTATCAATTCGATATATTTGAGGACGAACCCTAGCGGCAGCATAATGACCTCCTGACTTCGGTCCCAGACAGCCGGAACCGAAGTCTTTCAAAGTGCTAAGTATGAGTCTATAATGTGACACTGGAAAATTGTTGATTTTTGTTCTATGATAATTAATTCCAATTACTAGCAACAGGTTCAACAGATCACACTCAATCAACTCGTTTGCTCGCAGAAAACAACACGTTTGTTTATTGGATGTCCGCTAAGCGAACGGTTGGGCACCAAACGCACAACGCCAGTCATGTACGTTTATTTGACTACCGGCTATGTTCATGCCATCGATCAGAACAACAGGTATCGCTTCCGCCTTAGATCTTACCGGGAAGCTAGGTCGATGGTGTAAGGCTACGTCAGCACAAGAACGCGACTTGCAAATTCAAAGATACCAGGGAATGTCCCATTTATACTAACCAACAAAAGGTCCCATAGCTCCCTACGCGTCTCCACATCCAGCCCGTTGGTGGACTCATCTAGGAAAAGCACCTTGCATCCGCAAGCCATCGCATAATAATATACCAACTGCACCCGCCGCCTTTTGCCGCCGGACTATGCTTTGATTCAACTAACACAGCAACACGTGCAGTTCACAGCGCGTCTCCACATCGAGGTCTCTGGCAGGTTCAGTAGCAGCATCCTACACCCGCCAGCCATGGCAAATCACCTGCAAACCCTGCTTCATGTCACCGAGCAGTCACAGGTATTAGCCGGGACAGCCGTGGGAGCATGGTGGTAGAATGTACACTATCCCAAGATGCTCCACATAATGGATGAGAGGGTAACGTCGCAGGGGAAATTAGTGGGTATTCTCCTTCTTGGAGAATCAAGCTCAACATACCACAATGGGCCTCCAGACGGGGTTGATGATGCGTAAATGCATTCTGCCCTGCGTCAACAAAAAAAGAGTAGCAGGCATTGCGTCCACCTTATTGCTTAAAATGCAAATAGGTCGACTGTGTAAGGCTACGTTCGCACAAGCACGCAACTTGCACATTCAAAGATTCCAGAGAATGTCCCATTTATACTCACCAACAAAAGGTCCCATAGCTCCCTACGCGTCTCCACATCCAGCCCGCTAGTGGGTTCATCCAACAGCAGCACCTTGCATCCGCCAGTCATCGCACACGCCAACTGCACCCGCCGCTTCATGCCACCAGACAACGCAGAAGGCAACTCATTCGCCTTGTGTAGCAACTGCAGTTTGGTGAGCACGCGCTTGCTCTTTGATTTTGCATCTGAATACGATACTCCTTTGAGCTGGAATCAGGGTGCAAATTAACGTTTTAGGAATAAAAGGGGTTGGAGCAAGTTTTTCAGGTTAGGTAGTTCCACGAGAGTTGATGAATCTCATGTAAACACAAGCGGAATTTGTAATCGGTACGAGTATTCTTTTTCGTTGACCAAAAAGCCTGTTCGAGAGATTTGGTCAAATATTTTGACGCAAGGCACATTAAGTCATTCAATTCATTCACTCTACAGGTTTTTACAATTAGTACTTTATTTAGATGTGTGTGGTGTAATCATTTACCTCAACTTTGGTGAAACTACCTATACATATCCTGGCACTTACTTAATGTCCTGTTGAAGTCAAAAATGTGATTAACACAACGAAGAGGTGTCTCATTCCGTGCATACAATTTCATCAAATGAAGAGCCACCCGACTTTACGTTTGTTTTTTGGTGTAGGGTATAGTAAAGTCACATATTTAAGAGCGTTAGGTAAAGGTAGGTACGAGGGATGATTGAATAATTCGCGGCCTGACTGTTAAAAAAAACCTATTTTACTTTTCGTATGATACATCTTACTTAAGGTGGATGTCCCTGTGAGATTTTCATACAAATTTGTCGACATTAACTCTGTTAATTAGTAGACTTTTTGTAATTTTGAACCTTGATAGTAAGCTGTACGTATCCCGTAGATTGCGCGTATGTAAAAAAAAGTCCAAAAAGTGGTATAGTATTTCTGAATTATCAATTTGAAAATTGATACAATTTCGCTCTTTGCCTTTGTATATGTGCGTGAATAATACTATCCATGAAAACTGACATGGAGGCAGATGACAAGGTAAGCTTAACCATATCCATCACAGATGTCACTTGAAAACTGCTAGTTAAATTACCTCACTAAGTAGTAATATATTCGGTCAATAGATGGATTATTCAAAGTTAGTGCATTTCATAAAATAGGTATGTTGTCAAAGTCAAAGTCAAAGTTTTTTATTTGCTAGAATTGTGGTACATTTAGATGATTTTTTTATAGTAAGCACAACAACACCATTCACCAAAACATTGGCATGCAAAATAATTTCTTATATAATATTTTAAAATTACCAGATATGTCCCAAATTATTTACAAAAATATGTCTACATAATAATGCATCAATTTAATAATATAAAAATTAAAATAATTAAAAATTAAATATAAAAATTACAATAAAAACAATAATATTTTCACCTTATCTACACGTTTAAAAACTCATTTATACAATAAAATCGTTTCTCTCCCAGCCAAAATCGAAGCTTTGTCAAAAATAAATTAGTGGGTAACATTCTCAATTCTATTGGAAGATGATTATATATGTTGTTATTGTTTATATCAAAAAAAATATCCGGTAAAATTTGATCCTTAAATTCGCCTGGCCAGATTTCAAAAGACAATATAGCGGATTTATGAATTGCAGTCAGTAGGTACCTACCTAATTTGTTATCAAACTTTGCCGCTCGCTTTAATTCTCTTTTAGCATAACTTGTACAACAGTAGAATGGACTAAGTTCTTTAGTACGATACTAAAATCCGAGAGGTAATATATACAATTACTGGCTATTAATAAATAACAATAAACTATTAAATATCTCGGGACATCCCACACAAATCGGCCTAGTCCCACGGTAAGCTTAATTTAAGGCTGTTGTGGGTAATAAGAATAGACGATCATATTCTATTATAATATATAGATAACTACATAATATATAGGTTCTCGTACTTAAATATCATAGACAGACACGACCAAGAAACAAATATTTGTAATAAAAAAATACAAAAAATAATCCCTTCGCTGGGGTTCGAACCCGAAACCTTCTGCTTCGTAGGGTCAACTAGGAGGCTGACAAATACCTATGTAATTTAAATTTATATGGACGCGTAAAATACTTTTTGGTTAGTGACCACAAACATTTTTGGTAATTTGTCACCGCCAAGTCAATGTCATTTATGAGTCAAACATTTTAGGCTTATTTTCCACAAATGAATTAATAATTTAAGGAGAATATTAAAACGGACGAAATTCACGCAACCGGAAATGTTCAAACGCATAGGAGCAAGCAAAAATATTTGTCCAACCAGGGCTCAGTAAGGTCGCATGTAAGTACCTAGTACCTACATGGCTTCGTTTATAGATTTAATAATAATGGCATGGTTCCTAAGAACAGATTTCGATATCTATCATGGTTTGTTACTTTCCCATACAAAGTCAAAAAATAAAACTCCAGTGTTAAAAATCAATTCATTTTTATCATCATCAGCCTATGATAGTCCACTGCTGGACGTAGGCCTCTCCTATTAACTATGCGAATAAACGCATTAGGAGGAAAATACCCATAATCGCCACGCTGGGCAAGCGGATTGGCAATCGCAGTAATGTGTCCACTATGATGACGCTGCTGCTCATCATCAATATTTTATCAAATAATGGTCAGTGACACTTCAATCCCTTAGTCGACTCTTACGACACCCGCAGGAGGAGTTGGGGTGTGCCAGCCGTGTGGTGACGGCAATAAGAATACATTTGTCATTTTTATAAGTTTTAGATATCATGTTTGCGTTATCAATGTTATCATGCATGTTTCTTAGTAACATTTACCACCCTAAACTAATAAGAGTTACACAACCGATGTCCAAATGAAAATAACAAATTTTTGTTTTTCAAACAGTCCTGGTTCGATTCCTGGACCGAGTACACGTATTTTTGTAATTGTATGAATGCAGTTTTTCTTTTTACTAAAATCGATCTCATGGTTCCTAAGACAAGATTTCGCTATCTGTTATGGTTTCCAAAATCTCCATACTGACCGATTTGGGTTGATCACACTATATTTAAGGAATCTACCTACAGTACCGGCCAATAATACCTATATCACATTCGTGACTTTTTGTATGAGCGTGTATAGAGTAAGCGGCACATGGTCGCATGTAGATAGCATATTATTTTGGTACTTTTACATAGATTAATGATGAATATTGCAATTGAGTATTTTTAATTACAATGGGTAAAGTGTATGTATTGCTAAAAAAGCTATAGTAAAGAAAATATTTTTTTCTACAAAATTCATGCTTTACACAAAAAAAAAATCATAGACACACCATTGATGCCAAGTTTTTCCATCGATAGCACGAAGGTCTTCATAGACTATCTATAGTCTTAAGGTGGAAGGTGTGGAAACTACTTAAAAATATAAAAATAAACTACTAAAAAAAAATGTTGTAGATGTATATTTATGATTTCCACCGTTACTAAAGACCGAAGAGCTGGCGACTTGCTCGCACAACGCGTAAATATTGCGATACAACGAGGAAATGCCGCCTGCATCTTCGCTACAATGCCACAAGGGCCAATCTTAGATATGTATAGGTTAGGTTAGTTAGATTTAATTTATGTAGGTACCTATAATAGATTGTACAGTTTTCAAAATAATTTTATTCAAACTGGCCAATCAAAACACATTACCATTTTCAATCCGTTGACCCTTTAAGGTGCATGCAGACCAAAAGAGCATTCGCTGTTCTATCCCCCGCTCTACGAAATCAACCAATCACGTTTTGTGTAACGATCGAATTTTGTAGAGTGGGGGGCTAGAATAGCGAATGTTCGTTTGGTCGGAATGCACCTTCAGGGTCTACTACTTAGTTATTGTTTTAAATTTTTAATTAATAATATGCTCCTACTCGTAGACGAAGGGTAGCATTTCTTGCTGGTCACAGACCACCTCCTATAGACGCTCATTATAAGGCGACTCGCAGTCACCAGCCGTTATATTTCTCGCACTGATATAGACGCGGCGCTCGTCGTGCCTGTTCAGTTGCGATGCGACTAAATAACAGACCCGTAAATAGCGCTCGTTTTTGGCAATAAAAAAGTCGAAAAAGTGCATTTCACTTCTTTGAAATGTCCATGTGTTTTAATGTTTTAATGTTTATTCGGGCACAAACGATACAACTATTCTTAAACATAATCACGCTGATTAATACATAAATCAATGAAGTTGCCACTAGATTTTAACACGCATACATGATTAAAAAATGCGGAATAACAAACAAATTCAACTTAACACAAAAGAAAAACAGACATTTGTTGGCAATGTGCGTAAAACTAAAAAGTACAATATAGATTAAGGGTAAGTATAATTAATCTTCCTGAGTTACTTCACCATTCAAGGTTTTAAAAACCTTGCGCTTAAATGTAACTAGTGGAACATTAAACATATCAATATGGGAGAAAAGAGTATTATAACACCTGCACGTTTTATTTATGAATGAATTAGATTTATAATTCTTTCGCGTAAAGGGAATGTACAATAGCCTGTTATGTCGTGTGTTCAAACGGGGAGTTTTAAAATAAATTTTGCTTACTAAATAAGGCGAGTCAATGTAATTATTTAAAATCTTATACAGAAAAGTTTGATCCTTTAATGTGCGTCGGGATTCGAGCGAAACCAAGTGCTTACTATTTTGCAGTGGATTCGATTTAGATGCTCTGTGCATGTGTTGTGTGAATAGGTATGCAAAGACAACAAGAAGTTCTAATTTAAAAATAGACGGAACTACATTCCGCAGAAAAGTCATACTTAATTGAGACATAGTTAATTGAGCTTACCGTGGGACTAGGTTAATTTTTGTAAGATGTCCCAAGATATTTATTTATTTATTTATACTTTATAGTACTTCTCCCCATTCATCAAATCAAAAATTCAATGTGCTATTCCTTTCTTACGAAGCACGTGTACCATTAGAGGTGGGACAATGTTGGTTTCGTTAATTACCGTGACCACGTGCTTTGTTTTAAGTAAGTTTAACCGGGTTTACGGAATAGAGATGAAAATAAGGATTGATTTTTAGCTATGTAACATTTTCCAATCTTTTTTAGATTAGATTATTCAGTAGTAATCAGTAGTTTGTAGTTTTTTACGTAGTTAGTGGTAAGTAAACAAGTCGTTTGATTCAAAATTTTTACAGTTTATTGCGTAAGTACGTAATGTGGACAGTTTTTTTAACGCAGGTTTTTTGAGTCAGGAACGCTCATCGCCCATGTGATTCCACCGATGGGCCTGACAATAATTGATCTCGAAGGCAATACGAGGGCACTCGGAGTTGATTTGACATCGATAAATGTTATGTTGGCTTTTTAGTATTATCTTGGTATGAGTTGGGTTCCGTGTCATACGATAGGCCTGATGATGAAATTAGACGAAGTTCGAGGGAACTCGGAGTAGGTTTGAGACAATGATATCCTACGATGGCTTTGTAGGATGAGCAGTTAGGTCAAAAACCACAAGATAGGCCTGGTGATGAACTTGGAGTAAGTGCGAGGGAACTCGGAGTTGGTTTGAGATAATGATATATTATGTTGTGTCGGCTTTTGAGGCTGCTCTTGGTGAGCATGGGTCAAATACTCAACATGGGTCTGATGATGAACTTGGTGGAAGTTCGAGGTAACTCGGAGTTGGTTTGAGTTTGAGATAATGATATGTTCTGTTGGCTTTTTAGGATCCTCTTGGTGAGCATGGGTCAAATATCACAAGATAGGCCTGATGATGAACTTGGAGTAAGTGCGAGGGAACTCGGAGTTGGTTAAGGATAATGATATGTTGTGTTGGCTTTGAGGATTAGCAGTTGGGTCAAATACCACAAGATAGGCCTGATGATGAACTTGGAGGAAGTGCGAGGGAACTCGGAGTTGGTTTGAGATAATGATAATGTTGTGTTCACTTTTGAGGATCCTCTTTGTGGAGCATGGGTCAAATACCACAAGATAGGCCTGATGATGAACTTGGAGTAAGTACGAGGGAACTCTGAGTTGGTTTGAGATAATGATATGTTGTGTTGGCTTTTGAGGATCCTCTTGGTGAGCATGGGTCAAATACTCAACATGGGTCTGATGATGAACTCGGAGGAAGTTCGAGGTAACTCGGAGTTGGGTTGAGTTTGAGATAATGAAATGTTCTGTTGGCTTTTTAGGATCCTCTTGGTGAGCATGGGTCAAATATCACAAGATAGGCCTGATGATGAACTTGGAGTAAGTGCGAGGGAACTCGGAGTTGGTTAAGGATAATGATATGTTGTGTTGGCTTTGAGGATTAGCAGTTGGGTCAAATACCACAAGATAGGCCTGATGATGAACTTGGAGTAAGTGCGAGGAAACTCGGGGTTGGTTAAGGATAATGATATGTTGTGTTGGCTTTGAGGATTAGCAGTTGGGTCAAATACCACAAGATAGGCCTGATGATGAACTTGGAGAAAGTGCGAGGGAACTCGGAGTTGGTTTGAGATAATAATAATGTTGTGTTCACTTTTGAGGATCCTCTTTGTGAGCATGGGTCAAATACCACAAGATGGGCCTGATGATGAACTTGGAGTAAGTACGAGGGAACTCTGAGTTGGATTGAGATAATGATATGTTGTGTTGGCTTTTGAGGACCCTCTTGGTGAGCATGGGTCAAATATTCAACATGGGTCTGATGATGAACTTGGAGGATGTTTGGGGTAACTCGGAGTTGGTTTGAGTTTGAGATAATGATATGTTCTGTTGGCTTTTTAGGATCCTCTTGGTGAGCATGGGTCAAATACCACAAGATAGGCCTGATGATGAACTTGGAGGAAGTGCGAGGGAACTCGGAGTTTGTTTGAGATATTGATATGTTGTGTTCACTTTTGAGGATCCTCTTTGTGAACATGGGTCAAATACCACAAGATGGGGCTGGTGATGAACTTGGAGGAAGTTCGAGGGAACTCTGAGTTGGTTCTGATAATGATATGCTAGGTTGGCTTTTCAGGATTAACAGTTGGGTCGAATACCACAAGATAGGCCTGATGATGTACTTGGAGTAAGTGCGAGTGAACTCTGAGCTGGTTTGAGATAATGATATTTTGTGTTCGCTTTTTAGGATCCTCTTGATGAGCAATTGGGTCCACTGCCTCAATATGGGCCTCATAATAAATTCGGAGAAAGTGTGAAGGAACTTGGAGTTTTTTTGAGATAGTGATATGCATACGTCTTTATCGCGGGTACAATAACAAATCTGATAAAACATATGACACATAAAACACAATGTCTATTTGGTAGAAACGGACATATTATGCTTACAGCTACTAACCATCTCAGAAGCTCTGTACATATGGAAAGTTTTCGCTAGAAATAGGCGAATAAAATTGAAGGTATCATCATCATCATCATCATCATCATCATCATCATCATCAGCCTATGATAGTCCACTACTGGACGTAGGCCTCTCCTATTAACTATGCGTATAGACGCATTAGGAGGTAAATGCCCATAATAATTGAAGGTATGTTAATAACATAATCACAGAATAAGTAATAGTACTACATACAGAAAGGCCACGACCACCCCCGCACCAATTCGAATTACCCCACCCCACTTGGCCGCTGGATGACGTTTGCGGTATGCGTCGGTAGGCAAGAAGATGGCTGGCAGTTATTGTTAAAAATGGTTGTGTACTGCGCTGATGTACTGAAAATGAATTCTTTCCTCGCAAACGAAGTGAAAAGTAGAGTGTACAACACGGGCATAAATGTCCATTTTTATCCTCGTCTACTATTTTGGTCTTCGCTTCGCTCAGACCAAAAAATTGCATCGGTTGAAAATGGGTCACTTTATGCACTTGTTGTACAATCTACTATTTCATATGACAACAGTCAACTGATGAGTACAAAATATACAAATCGATTACAGTACAAATCAGCATGGCGGTCTTATTAAGCTGCGTAAACCCCTTTTTAGACAAGTAAAAGATAGTCTTCATCTTTGAAATGAAGAGAACCAATTATAGATCTTTTGCTAGGCATCCAATCATTTTCTCGTCTCTCTAATCGGACACCTTTTACCCATTTGTCTCTACGAACAGTACGAACAGCATCTTGCGGTATTCTGAATGGAAAAAATTAAAATGCGATGTAAAATGAAAATATTAAAGTTAGTTATAAATTTGCCAACTACGTACCTACTTTTGCATAGGTAATAGGTAGTTCAATCAATCCCATGAAAGTGAAAAAGGAATTTATTAAAATGTAACATGTTGAAATCAAATCTCAGTTAGTTAAAAAAACTTGCTTTATTGGGCATAACGACATCCCTATAGTATACAACCATTTTAAAACGTCATATA
>JALPQI010006718.1:0-67285 GCA_025490895.1 Thaumatotibia leucotreta | reverse complement strand
GTGTCCAGTGGAAACCTGTTGGACATTAAAAACATCGATTAATTTTTGAGTTGACTATCAATACATTTATCGATATCACGATCGGTCTCTTAAGTACCACACTATGCGATACAAATGTTTGAATCCCACTATTTATAATTACATTACGAATGTAAATACAAATGGTTTAATCACAAAACTACACATATGTATCCGACAACAAATATTGAATAAGATTTTCAGTTACTTTTACCTTAATAAGGTTCGAAATCTTAAAATTCAAGTCAAAACTAAATTGCCGGTGAAACGTAATGTCTTTATTTTGTTCATTCAGGTAACCCTGGCGGTTTTTACACCCTGGAACGACACAAGTCATCACTTTTATCACATTCCGTGCACTTATCGAACAGAAATATACATGAAAAGCTTTATTTTAATCACTTTTACTATTTGCGGTTTAGGTGCACTAGTATACACAAACAAAGATCGTTGACAGGCATTGCCAGCGTCACCCACAGATAAAATAGACTCGGTCTATCAATTTTATATGTCTATGGTAGCGATTGGCACCAAAGAGAATAAAATCACTAATTGGCACGTAGCTAACATAGCTACGGACTCAGATCTATCGACCTCTTTTGAAAAGCAAGTTCAGTTTCTCAAAAGAGGTTGGTGACGGATTGCAAACTCTGAATTAACAAGCAACTCGCAGCTACGCGTCTTTTTTCAATTGTATAGATTAAAAAGAGAAGTGTGGCGGTAAGTTGATGTTAAACACAAGATATGCTAGCCTTGCTATAGGAATTAACGTGACTGTAATCATAACATTACCTCCTGATAACAGTAGGTAAGGACATTTTTTCGCCGCCAATGAATTGATATAACTGATAAAATATATGTTCGTTTAACACAACGAAGCTGATACTTACTTTGTTGAGTTAGTTGTTTACATGCAATTTGTTGCTTGGCGTGTGTTGCTCGCTTTTATTTTTTGACGTGGCGGTGAAAAGGTGAACGAAAAGGTGCCACTTTGTCACTTAAATTGATGGCTTTTCCTTTTGACATAGGATTTAAAACAAATTGGCAGATTGTAGTGTATTGCGTCCTTTTTCCTTAACTACGTTCGGTTATGCGTTTAAATTTGGAACAGATTTTAAATTTCTAGTGGGTCTCTATTCCAGTATCCATAAATATTAAAATAGTAAACGACACGAAACGTCATTTCAATACGTTTTCCTTATACAAACCATACGACATTCAATCTCGATTAATCGGAGAATAGGCACCACATGTGATTGTCTATTTGTTCAAATCAATTTTGACAGGAAAACCACTATTATTCCGTTCCCAAGAACACTAAACGTAGCGTTCGCGGCCAAAAACGTTTGAAAGAACATTAACCGTAACGGAAACTTTATAAGAAGAACATGACATGACAGTTCATCTCTTACAACAGAATTAGGAAAACCGTTATTATTCCGTTCGTTGAGAACAGAATCGGCCATTAAGCGTTCCGTCAAAGAACATTAAGAAGTATCGGTTAATGAGAACAAAAACTTTATGATTATGGTTTGGGGTTGACGTATGGTAACGGTTTGAAAATAATAACGGTTTCCGATCCCTGCTTGTAACTGTAATTCCCAGGTTCGAATCTCTGTATGGACATTTTATGAGTGATTACAAATAATTCAAACAATCGTTCGACATGTGCAATTTGATTGAATTTGTTGTGAATGTGATGATGTGTGGTTGCCTACCCTTTATAAATAGAACACACTGTGTCGACGGAAAACGGTTGATGATTTCTGTGGGTTCTCTATTTGAGCGCTAGCAATGAGAATCCTATTGTAACAATACAATTCAATACAACACTCTTTTCATCGCACTTGCTTTCGCGCCTAAGCGCGCGATTGCTTGTATGCATCGCGGGAGTAAAATATATTTTGTCTTATAACTTATTTTTTTGTCCGCAAGTGTGATGAAAAACATTGTATGCATCACGGTCGATAAGTGGCATCCGAGTCATCAAAAGCCCTCCGCCGGCGGCGTCGGGCTTCTAATACTCTCGTTAGTAGTACCGTACTTAGTTTACCTCCCTAGATGTATAAAAAATTACAATATTGAAGGTAGAGGTAACAGAACAGAGATAAAGAGTAATCTCTTCCGGACAACCTTTGAGCAATGAAAAGATGCAACCAGTACAAAACAGTAGATATATAGGATAACATTAATAACATACAATTATCTCGCTTCCAGAGCGTGACGCGGTGCCGCAGTGTGGGTGCGGATGACGCGTGCGTGTGCAACTTGCGCGCCATGATCCTGTGCAAGAAGTGCGGCGCCTTCTGCCACGATGACTGCATCGGGTCGGCCGAACTCTGCCTCACGTGCCTCATACGCTGACACGACCCCGGCGCGCATGCGCTCAGCCCAGAGTCTCTACAAACTATAGTGTGAAGTGAAGTGTGCAGTGGTTTTTTCGAGAAATCACTCGTGTGATCTCTTAACACAACGGCTTGATCGACAATGTGAAGTAGTTTCCAACGAAACGGCGTGACTCTCATGATAAGCGATTTCTCTCAAAACTCTTTTGGTTTGTTTTGAAAGTGTGTACTGTGAAATGTGGTTTTCGGATGTGGTGCTATCAGTTTAAAGAATTTGAGAATCGCACATGTAGCGTAGACGCTGAATGGACTGTGTAGAGGGTTGTATGCACTAAGTAAGCTTAATGATTGTCACTGTTGAACTGTATTTCACGCTAATATAGTCAGAATCGTCAGACGAAAGTGCAGCTTAAACGGCATATAATAGGGTCCTTTTCCATTTAAGTATTAATTATTTATCGACAATAGAAATATTTTTACACTGTTAAGAAAACCATGAGAGATGATTCATAATTTCGTAAATAGCACATCACATTTTAAGATTTCGATCATTATTTTGCACAACTACGCCATTTTCTAAGGCTCATTAATATTATTAAATTATTTATTTGATAGTTGATCATGTGTGGAACGTCTCACATTATCATATTTTCTACTTAGAAGTCTTAATGCTGTAATTTAATTTCTATTCGAAGTAATGATCATAGTTCTTTATAAGAGTACATATGAGGAAAATTAGAATGTAAGCTAGCTGTAGGTATAATTTTGCCATTATATTTTTAATCACCAATTATCATCACAAGTTAGTATTGTTTTTAGTTTGTATAGTTTTGAGGCGAGTTTTAGTCGAGGGCCAGCGTCAGCTGACGTAGGGCCTTCATAGTTGTATGTCTTGAAATCTTAATTAAGGGTATGTACAGATATTTATTGATGAAAGATAAGATAGCATGTGGTTATAACATCGGGTTGATTGTAATATTACAATGGTGGGTTCTATACATTTGTATAAGTATTTACTATTATTGTTATATTTAAGTTTTTCATTATGGCGTGTACACTAATACGACACTAAGTTATGCAATATATTTATAGCTGTCTATCATATTTTTGTAAGGACATTTTACAAATGAATATTGCTTTTGCCAATTTAAGACTTGATTGAAAATAACATGAATGATCCATGTAATCTCAGAACGATCTCTTGACTTTACATGGCCAATTGTACCACACGTAACTTTTAGAATATAACGAACGTAACGTTTAGCGCGGTATCGATATTGTAACGAGATAATTGAAATATGAAGAAATAACTGATTCAATATAATTATGTTAATTAGATAGCAACCATATAATGGCTATGCCTAGATTGTTCACATAGCAATGCCTTAAGTGATGATTTCTAGACGCCCTATCACATCAGTGGATGATACAATTGTAATAATAAGCAATCTTAACATATATTATATAGGCATTTAATATAACGTATTGCTCACTCTGTTTCAATCAGAAATATATAGTACATATATCACACATTAATAACTGTTAAAATTGTTTTACATGTAAACATAGTGTCACAAAATACTATTATTTAGGTGTTACAAATACCTCCAATATTCCAACATACTAAGAAACTCGCATGCTACTCTAGCATTCAATATGTAATGTTCAGCATTATGCAACCTATTGCAGATGTAAAGCATTCGTCTCTTTCTTATCACTTAAGTAAGAGTGAAGTTTACAAGTAATTTACATCAGTGATGGTGTTCATAAATAAATACAATCACAAAGCTCACACTATCCTTGTCATGATACCTATTTCTTATGATTTTTTTAAATAAGAAGAATAACAATATCATTTTACTAACTTATTAAATGATTATGTGAGTAAATATAGATTACAAAGTAAAATAACGGTTGAAAATAATTAATTGGGGATTTGGGGCCAGAATGGGGTACTAATGTTATGATGATGATAATGTTTATCTAGCTATGTAAAATCATCAACATCATAATACTAAGTAAATATTACATTCGGTCCATCAGTGTCATGATAAATTCTGCAACTTCGGACCATCCATCCAAAGTGACAGTACAGAAAGGCAGCAATTTTCTCTTTTTATTGGCCTATACTTGGCTCCCACATTTTTTTTAATATGCCGCGTTTTCTACTAACTAGTTGGTTGGCCAGACTATAATCAAAACCACAAGACTGCTCACCATTACATTTTTAGAATTCATGTCTTTCTCATAGTTACAATTATAAAATGATCAGTCTGGCAATGTAGTTGTAAGCCTTGTGATAAGAAAGGAAAAAGCACAGATATTGAATGCTGCACTTGGTCATGCATTATATATTACATACGATAAGTATATAGACTGCTTTGTTATGATATATACACTGTATGTACTATATATATGTAGAGACATACAGTAGCTTTGTGAAAAATGATACCTGCAACTGATTTCCATAACTATTAACCATGCTGAATATTTTTGAAACCACTAGTCGAAAAAGACAAGGCCATGTGGCTTAACATCAACCAGTCTCTTAGTAAATGAACAATCATTTGTACGATACAAAGAAAAGTATAGATGAATTATCAAGAGCTTGGAATTGTATCTGAAGTGGTGTTACTAAATGTTACACTCTTAAGGTGGACCTTATGTCTTTGCAATTAGGTTTACTATTAGTCAAATGACAGTACAAGAGTCGAGAAAACACACGCACAATACCACCACATATGCAATTCCAAACTCTCTGTAATTCATCTAAAAAGTCCATAAGTTCTAAAAAACACTCATAGTTATTGTTGACTTGGGCGAGGGTGTGGCCGTGTCAGATTGCCCTGTTACAACATGGACAATACGTCTAAACTTCTAGAGCTAAATTATTACCAATTAATTAATAATCGGATTATATCTGTGGACCGCCTGGAAGGGAGTTCCGTGTGATTATTCCGTCGTAACCAATCTGACCATTACCATTGCCTCATTATTGACGAACGGCAAATATTATAATAATTTTCGGATCTTGTAGCAGTTGTGCGCTTATCTGCTATTCCTGGCATAAAGGTCCTGTTTTATTTTAACTGCCAATAAAATTGTGATGGTAATGAAAGTTAAAACACAGTAAAAAACCGCACGGAATCAGACTAAAAATTTAAAACTAGGTTTTATTTTAAATATCAATGTTTTTTATGGACTATGTAACTGTTCTTTCTAATTTATTTTGGTACTTTAGTACGAGTACAGTCCTAATTTTTGGCTACACACTGACAACAAACAATAGTTTATACCAAGTTACCATGGGTGTACAATTAACGGCATGGTATTTTGAAACTTAAAACTGTTGATACCCTTATTATTTTGTATTACTAAGTTACGGCTTAGCCACATTGGTTGGCGACCAGCGAGGCGGAAAACCATACGTGCGAGAGGGAGTTCCGATATCGGTCTCTTGCTTCAACTTATTGAGTACAGTGAGTTGAGGCACGTCGTAGTTGCTGGTGGCGCAAAATCGTGTGTGGCCAGGCCGTTAAATATCTACCGATCGCCCACTACAGCGAATTTAGAAATCCGCAAATTTCGAGAATTTGTCTTTGTCGCTCCAATTAAGGCATCAAGAGTGACAGAAACAAATCCTTAAAAGATGCGGATCCTATGACACTATGATACGTAGGTAGTTATTGGTGATGCATACTTACGAAACCTACCATATATAAAACCCAATATGTTAAAAAGTGATTTGCACTTGTAAAGAAGTAATGAGCAGTATTTTTGCACCATTAACATGATTAAATAGGGCTCTGGTTAAATGTGTGGTCATGGTTATGGAAATCAGTGGAAGAACAAAATTCCATAAGAGTTAATAGCGCCTTAGCCACCGTCAGCAATATTTTAATAGTATTGGAATTAATGATATTACCGTAATTAAATTAGATATCTCTTTTTTTTCATTTGGTTCCCTACTTATAGACACTGATCTTTTACTTTGTTATATTCATAGTACTATGCTATTTGTGTACCTAACTCATATGTTTTTAAATAGTGATGAAACATTCGCATTGTTTTTTATTGGTAAATACTGATTATTTTAGACATGAAAGTTCTTCTCGAATAAATTTATGTTCTAAATCTATTTAAGTGTTTGATTACATTTAACTACAACAACTCGCGCGAAGGTCTTCCTGTTTCTTTTCGACAATTTAACCTTTTCAACGCCTTATCTTTCGCATCGAAATATGACATACACGCCAGTTCATACCGAACTAAAATCGACCTTACCAGTCAGCAAGACAGTTACTTTGACAGAATAATCGATGACCACTACGATACGATACGATACTACCGATCTCTACGAATTAACAACTAAAATCGACCTTACCAGTCAGCAAGACAGTTACCTACTTTGACAGAATACCATGATCAATGACACTCCAACTCATTGATTCCCCGGTTGCGCAGACATAGGTATAAAAATGAAATTATATTTTTTTCATACTTACGAATACTCATTACCATAAAGCATTTAAAATTCTCGTATATTTCTTTCAGATTAATTCACAGTCAAAGCTTTGAAGCCATAAAAATCAGGATGAAAACCGTACTTTAAAATAATATTTTTTTCTAGACGATAATGATAGCTTAGCGCTGGTACTTGGTTAATATGTAGTAAAGCAATTGTTAGTGTAGCTAATAATGAAAAAAAATATGCTAAAAAATTATTCGATTAATTAAAACATGCAATTTTGTAGTCGGCGGAAGTTGTTATCAAAGTAACCCCGGTTTACGGTAATCGATGACCACTTCAGTGGCTGCTGGCGTGGTATAAATGACTACACTCAACCGCTTTAGAGGTTCTTGGCGTTGAAAGGGTTAAAGGAATTTGGCAACAGGGCACTCCCATACATATATCTCACGTACACTAAGGGAAATATAGTGCTGAGAAAATTAATTCCTGCACACGTGCAGAAAACTATCACTTTCTGTGCATAAGTTTACCCTTAAAATAGTACATTACGACACAAGTGCGAAAAACATGAAATTCGAAACGAGTGGCGATGTTTTAAAACACGACCGATAGGGAGTGTTTTAAATCGACGTACGTGTTTCGTACGACGTTTTTTAGTACAGATGGCCCTCCGAAGTTTTGAACCTGACGTAAAATGACCCACTTCTCGCACTAGAGCCTACAAAAGGCACCATCTGTACTAAAAAGAGCATATTTCGGAGCATATGATATTGTATAATCTATTTTATACATACATACTATAAATCGCTGCGATAGAAGATTAGAAGTGGCGAACGCGAATTAAAGCGTTAATAGACGTTCGAATATGGTCCACTCCGCACCGCGAACTTGGTCCGGTCCGTACGTGCGCTCGACTCGCCACACCATCGCACCGTTCAAAAACGGTCCAGTGCGTTTCGTGCTACCAGACAGTGATCACGTCGATATGCCTCCGATTTTATCCAAAAAAGCTAAAATCGCGTTAGTTGTGGCAACCATCGTCGCTACAATCAATCAAATTTTATTGATAAAATACAATAATTTTACATGTCACATTGTTTACAACATTATTATTACATACATAAACAGAAAATAACATTATTATCCATACTAATATTTGAAAAAAAATAAAAAAAATAATAATTATAATTACATTTTGGCACATTATTATTTATGAGACACTGTTATGTCTATAAATTTCATAAATACCCGAAAATTTACGAATTGTTTGTTTACTTTTAATTAATTACCTACAAGTAAGCGCTGTACGGTGCGGTGGCGCCGTCCACACGAGCGAACTTGGTGCGGACCGCACCAAATCCTGTGGGAAAACCATCGAACCGACCGCACCGTCAATAATAATAATAATGTCGGCGGACCGCTGAACACACCATCGAATTTGGTACGGAGCGGACCAAGTTCGCGGTGCGGAGTGGACCATGTTCGAACGTCTATTAACGCTTTTACACGAACAATGTAAATGTAAACAACCCAATCCGTTAGTACAATTATGGCAACACTACGGCAATCAAACGCTAGCCAATCGCTATACGTTTCTATAATATCATTCATCATTCCCTATCGTTCATCTATCGTTCCATTTCTATCATATTTCTATTGACATTTGAATTGACATAACATTCATTCATTGAGTTGAGTGAGTGACTGAGTCAACTGAGTGTCACTGTCAGTGTCAGTTGAATAATGAATTGAACATAAATGCAGTGTTGCCGTTTGGTTCCGTTTCTTCCGTTTTTCGGAACTTTTGACACCCCCGCGGAACTTGGAAGGAACTTTATATTTTGTGCCCTTTAACGGAACTTTTAATTTAAGGGCCAAAAGCACGATAAAAAAATATTTTTTTCTGCTATTTACTTAACACAAAAAAGTTTGGACAATAATCATAATCAATTCTTATAACGAAAACACATCTAATATAAACCAACTAATCAGAGCTCAAGACGAGCCGTGGTTATTATCGCTGATTGGTCGAAATGGGCGAGCATAGCATCACAGATTCGATTAGTTCGTGGCATTAGTAGTTTATCACAGGTTTATCACGTTTAGTTTAACAGTTATCAATTTTATTACTGTCCTCTTATCCTCAATTGTTTTAATGCTACTGAGTAATTTTGAAAGGGAGAAAATATATTTGATAATATTGGAAACTTTAAAGTGGACATCTCGGTTTATTGAATTTCTTTAATTAAAGACTAAATTAACGTTTCGTTTCGTTTGTATGGGATACCGCGAAAACGTACTAAGTTTGACAAATGACATATCTACAACGGAATTAAATTAAAACTATTTAAAACTAAAACACGCTGAAACTTCGAAAGTGCGAAAATTGTGTTGTGTGTAAATATTCATAATTCGAGCGAGGTCTTGGTAAGTTAATTTCACGTAATTTATAGGTTTCTCTCTGGACTTGAACTATCTAATACCATTTTATTTGTTTATCGTAAAAATGTTCATAATTATGAAGTTTTGATTTGCGCAAAGGGGATTGTTTTGTTTGGAAGGAGTTCGTGCCGTCTAATGAAAAAGTTGAATAACTAATAAGATTAATGTTAGCATGGAAACTTAACTCGTGTTGTTCTTTGCTTGTCTTATTTGTTTCATGGAGTTATGTTCTCATTTACGGCATAAATAAAGTTCGTTATTTAAAATGTTTGGCTCATCAGTTTAATTACGTGCTTGAGACACACAAGCAAAGGCTAGGGTAACCAATAGTATAGTACGTAACTACGTATTTGCCTAGCTAGCTATCGAGCTGTCGATATATGTATTGTAATCATTCGGATTTCTATACACGGGCAACTTTTTAGGTTTACAGATTTGTTATGTTTGAACTTTCATGTTAGTTTTTCCATGGAGAATTTATGAATTTAAAATTTCATGTATAACTAACCCATTAAGTAATAAATATCAACTTTACTAACTTATTATTTTATTGTAATCTTTGCAGTATGCATCTCCAAATGTGCATGGTTTTGGTTTGTTTTGTGGCTTTGTGTGATCAAACATAACATGGATAAATATTTAATAAAAGGTGGTGGAGCTAGGCCTAACACTAAAACTTGTACAACAACTACTACAACATCTATACCAAGCATTGCAACATCTATAGCTTCAAGTTCAAACACAACTGTAACTAATACAAGCAAATGCATAGCCAGTACATCTGAAATGATAAGTGTTTTGCCTCTTGACATAGCCAAACCGGGCCCTAGTAGACGAAGATCTTTATCAGAATCAACAGAAGAAATTGCTATTGTGTCTGCACCCCCCACAAAAAAAGTGAAACCTGTATCTAATTTTAATGAAAAATGGCTTTCCATGAAGGAATATAGTAGATGGCTGATAAAAAAAATTGATGATAATAATGAATTCCAAGCCTTTTGTAAAGTGTGTGACATCAATATGGTTAATCACAAGTCAGCATTAGATAAGCATATGATGACAATAAAACATCAGACTAATACCAAAACAATTGAAAATATTAAACCAATT
The DNA here is from genome assembly GCA_025490895.1 of Thaumatotibia leucotreta. Taxonomy (NCBI): domain Eukaryota; kingdom Metazoa; phylum Arthropoda; class Insecta; order Lepidoptera; family Tortricidae; genus Thaumatotibia; species Thaumatotibia leucotreta. The sequence continues at coordinate 56,899 of JALPQI010006718.1, read as the reverse complement.
GAGGAACTGCTTACTCCTAAATCTGACGACCACCTAGTACGAAGAGCTGAAATCAAAATATGCGCATACTTATCAGAACACAATCTGCCCATATCATTAGCAGATAGTCTAGTACCTTTTATGGCAAACATACTACCGGACTCGAAAATTGCCAAGAAAATAAAATTAGGCCGCACTAAGGCGACAAACATGATAACCAAATTGCTAGCACCAGCGCTATTCAAGGATTTGATTAATAAAATCAAGGAACCTGGAAATTTCTTCAGTATTATAATGGATGAAACCACTGATGTTTCAACAAAAAAACAATGTGCATTAGCCATAATACTTTACAATAATAATACTTGCCTGGTAGAAACTCAGTTCCTTGACTTATACGAAGTTACCTCTGGCAAAGGTGAATATTTGAATGATGCTTTAATAAATTGGATGCAGCTACATTCTGTCCCTTTGTCCAATTTCATTGGGTTTGCATCTGACACCACTAACAGCATGGCGGGTGAACATAATTCGGTTTTCAGCCATTTAAAAGAGAAAATACCCAACATTGCATGTGTCAAATGTAGTTGCCATTTAATTCATCTTGTGGCCTCAAAAGCATGCCTAAAACTACCCAGATGTGTTGAAGACATGCTTAAAAATATTGCATCACACTTCAGTCGAAGCTCCAAAAGAAATTTAAAACTAGAGGAATTCCAAAAGTTTTTTGAGATAGACTGTCATAAAATTTTGAGCCCTGCAAATACGAGATGGTTATCCCTAAAAGCGTGTGTTGATCGAATTCTTGAGCAGTATGAGGTTCTAAAAGAATATTTTCGTGTTGAAGTATTTGAAGAGCCTAGTAAAACTTCAGAAAGTATTTTTGAAACCCTCAACCATAAAACTGTCAAAATATACCTAGAGTTTATGTCTTACACTCTTGAGCGTTTGAATGACTTTAACAAGCTTTTTCAATCTAATAAACCTTTATTGCACAAGTTACAACCGGAAGTAGAAAACATGATCAAATCAATTGCTAGCAATTATATGCAATTCAATTATGCAAAGACTGCAGATCCGTTAACAATTGATCATGCCAACCCTAGATTTTTTTTGCCATTAGAACAAATCTACCTTGGAGTTTCAGCTCAAGAATCAGTAATAGAATTAAAAAATAGTGATCCCACCCCAAGCACTTCAACAGAAATTACGAATCTCCGCAGAAACTGCTTAGCATTTTACATAGAAGCCATCAACCAAATAAAACAACGCTTTGAGTTCAGTGATCCTTTATTCAAAATTGTTGCAGTTTTAGAGCCTAAAATCGCTCAATCCTTTGAAATGAAAGACTTAAGTTCAGTTTTAAAGAGATTCCCAGTCTTAAAAGACTTTGTTACAGAACAGTCTTTACACACAGAATGGCGTGAGCATGCATTCTTAGATCACAATACGTTAGAACTGAATCCAGATTTAGATATTGACCAGTACTGGGCTCAAATTTTTAACTTAAAAAATGCGGGTAGAGAACCTAGATTCCCTAATTTGAAGAAAGCCTTGTCCCTGCTGCTTGTTCTCCCTTTTTCAAATGCATGTGTGGAGAGAGTATTTAGCCAGCTTAAACTAATCAAAACCGATCAACGGAATAAATTAAATACTAACACTGTATCTGCTTTGATGACCATTAAACAAAATATCCCAGATGCCATTCATTATGAGCCTCCAAAGTCGCTTATAACTAGCAATATAAAACTATATTAGGTAACTATAAATTACAAAAAATATTTGTAATAATCTTTCACATAGTAATTTTCAAGTTGATACATATTTTTTATAAACTATTTGGTATTTTTTCAGATTTGATAAAAAAACATTGTATATAAAACGAACATTGTATGAAGAACAAACATTAAAAAAAAATCTTTGATAAAAGGTATGTATATATATTTTAAGTCCATTATTTATAAGTTTCATGATTTTCTCAAAAACGGAACTTTTTCTACCAAATCGGAACTTTTCAGGGCTGGCAATGGAATATATCAGGTAGTTGACCTGGCAACACTGCATAAATGAGCCAGTTGTCATTTTGTCGTGGCAGCGGAGGGAGGCTACATGGCCTATTTATTACTATTTTCTTAATCTTGTTCGGTGTAATTTACTCGTTAGCTAAAAGTATGTTTTAAAATATAAAACTGTTTACCTGACGTCCTGAAAAATGTCTACAGTGCTCCTAGCTGTTGTGGCTGTTATATTATGTGTTCTATTTCGTATACTGAATGTTAACAGTCAGCCGCAAAAACCTGTAATTTACGGAAGAGACAGAAATTTTATAGAGAATATCTTGTTCGTTTCACCTTTCCTATATGAACCGTAAGTAAATACAACACTATATTTACTTATTTTAAATGTAAGATTTTATAGATACGCTTTCATGACTATGTAGCGTGCTTGATGATGTCATAATATTAGAAGCAAACTTGTGAAGGCGTGAAATGATAATAATATATGCAGAATGTGAAGATGGAAATAATCAAATATAAACGAGTATTACGAAGATATTACTTGATTGTTGGTGTATGAGGGTCCCGTCCCGTATCTCATCATTCTCAACTAGCTTCGCAATAATCGCAATACAGCCGCTAGATACCTATAAGTAAAAGCATGCACTAATGTTTTACCGAGCGATTAATAAATGTATGAACCGTTTTTTATTGTAACATCAACAACATAGAATAGATTAGTATTAAGGAAAAAAAAGTAACTCAATGAGATGACAATGAATAGTCTAGAAAAATCTATGAAGGCCGGAGAATGCAAAAACCGACTTACGCTTTTTTATTATAAACAAATGACCTAAATTAGAAGATACTGATGAATGAGCGTATTGATAGGAATATTTTGACTACAAGTAATCTTAATGTCATTGTAATGTAACTACCTAAGCACAAAATCAGATACATGTAACATAATTATGTAGGTATTAGTTAAGAGAAAACATGTAGGCTATCAATATTACTTATATAGGTTAACCTTTTTATCCATGGCCTCTTTAAACAGTTTTATGATAATGCTATTCGAGCTAATGTAGCAACCACTAATTTACTTACACATTTTACCTAAAGATACATATAAATTATTATGTATATGATTTCCTACACTCTTAAATTTAACCTTTGTATTATATACTTACCTACTGTTGATTGAGAATTAGTTACTTTACCAAAATAACTGTCATAATAACATAACATTTGCATACCAGCCATAACAAAGATTAACCTAAATAAAATTATATGTGAATAAAGGAATAGTCATAATTTACTTTCATCAAAATGGTCAGTTTGGTATTACAATGGTGTGTGTAGGATTGCTCTAAAGAGCAAATAGACTACTTTTACAATTGAAGTGCATTCTTAAAAGTCACCAAGTCAGAAATGTTTGTTTTGATAACAGTTGTTACATACACAACTGTAAGCTGTAAAGATTCCAAATTCCATTCATAAATGTAATTAACCATAGTATGTCTATTTATTATTGGAATTTCTCCAAGCGTTTCAACCTCTATCAACATACTTGACAACTACCAAGATATCAAAAAAAATAAGATACCCAAGGAAAATGTGTAAAAATGTTGCCATCAAAGTCACAGCGGTTGAAACGCTCGGAGAAATACCCTGTTATAGTATGTACATATTTAAGTTTTGCCCAACTATCTATACTTTATACCTAACGTAAGTTAGTCAACAATATGAAAATTAGACATAATCCCAAATAAAAATGCTAACCCATAGTTTTTATTGCAGCTACATCCCAACCCGCTTATGGGGCTTCAGTGGCCATGTGCAGACCATCCTGCACAGTCTCATCGGCCGGGTCCGCTGTCCCTGGCCTATTGGTGCTCGGATTTCCTTAGTGCTACCCGATAAATCGACGCTCACATATGATCTGTATGAACCCATGGGAACCGAACATGAAGGTATGTTCTAGATTAAAGATTAAAGAAAACAAACGCATAATAATGGAATGGATGAATAATACAACATTATTTCTAATATTTCCCTTTTAAAATTTTGCTGTTCAATAATGCGTGCAGAATACAATGGAGTTCTTAACTTAATTTGAAATAAACTATTTCAATTATCTGATATAAATTGTCTGGTAAAAACTGTATATTAAAATAAAAGAGGTGGCAAGCCATTTGGAATTATGAATTTATGAGTCATAGAAACACAATTATCTAAATAATAAAGATATCGTTTTATTCCGTAATAGTTGAATTATTATTTATTACATCGAAAAATTCGGAAGAAATTCAAAATAGGTACTTATTGTAGGTAAATGTGATGTTATCTAGGAAAAGGCGTGGGCGCGGCGTTTTATTTGTATAAGAACTTACGAACATAACGCCATAAGCGCCATCGACAATGAGGTCCCTTTGCCCAGATAACATGACACATACTTAAAACATTGGGCCCAATGGAACAAGTACAAAGATATATAATAATGAGATAAACCAGCAACGATCGTGGAAAGTCTATACAAAATACATAAATTATAACACTTATCAGAACAGCACAATGACATCATAATCATGAATCACCATCACCACTGTCTACGGCTTACATGCTCGTCAATGAAGGTGACAACATAGCTTAGCATTACCTGTCGTTACTTTACGACGTAAGTTATGTCATTTGATATTGCCATGGCGCCTGTAAATGATAGGTGCCTAGTGTACCTACAATAGGTACAGTACAGCGACATTACTGCGAACTTAGAAATCCGCAAATTTCGAGGATTTGTAACTCTCACTATAATAATAATGAAGTCTTGAAGAGACAAAACTTCGAAACTAGCGAATTTCGAAGTTCGCGGTAGTAGGCCAGGTCGGGTAAAGTTCGAAGTATCTAGGTGCTTTCTTGGGTACCTCAGGTTGGTCGCTTCATATAATTTGTTTCTTTTTACCCCTTGCCACAAAAATTGCGCTTGCCCAGTCTCTTCAACCATTCTCATTTTTAAAAATCTTTAGAAATCAAATTACCTTTTGCTGACTTAACTTGTTGATATCAAGACTGATTTGTGTGTATGTATAGTATAGGTATAGTTCGTGAAATATAAATTGGTAACTTTCTACCTACATTATAGTAAAAATAAACATTCAATTTATATTTCTCGAACTATATATGTAAATATTTTCTGTATTATGTTTTAAATTGATCTCCTGCTACCTTGAGGTTGCCTGGAAGAGATCTTCTTGTAAGCGATAAGACCGCCTGTTGTTGCCTATCGATACATGTTTTTCCCGCGTATATGTATTTTAATGAAGTATTATGTAGTGCACAATAAAGAATATTTATTTACTTAATGTGCGAATTAAGATAAATTACCTCCCGCCGCGTAAGCTCCGGCTTCGTTCCCAAGTGACTAAACTGTAGTCACTACACTTCCGTCATTTCATTTCACTAAAGTATATGGATTTTCTGTTTCACCGAAATCATAAAACGTTTTCGACAACTAGGTAGTTGCCCAAAAGACTAGAATCAGACTAAAATCGGTATTTATTTTCAAGTTTGTTTCGAACTATGAAATCTGAAGTATTTGTATTTCCAATTGTCGATATGACTCACTGAAATAACTCAGAACAATAATAAGTACCGGGTGCTAAAATAGCGCGGTGTCAGACTTGGGAAGGAAGTTTAAACACTTTCCAAGGTGCTGCCAGTGTCTGTGTAAACATTTAGTTAAGGGCGTGTTGTGCATTGTGGTATAGCGGTAGCTAACAATCACACAGCCCGCAATGATACCTTAGCCGACACCCCAGACCCCTGTCCATTTTACCCGTGACACCTACTACAGCAGGAACAAATGGAGGACCACTACCAACAATAGGGTGCATCTTCATCCACTATCACTGTCACTTGTACTAGGCTACTTATTTTATTTAGTTTTCCATCTTACTTTATCACCAGTATCACAATCGTCATTCTCACAAAAGTATCAAGAGTGGGCTTTACGTAATTGGCATGATAATATTAAGGTCCGACCGAGACCCATATTTTAGTCTCGGCCGAGACCGAGACCGAGACTCTGTAGAAAGGATAAAAAACGTATAAATTACATAAAAAACCCCTAGGAAATACCTATAGTAAGCCCAACGTCAAACTAAATACAGCAATTTTTTGGATATTTTATTTTTTTGAAAATTGTTTTTTGTAGGTATGTACTCCAAAAACCGGTATTCGGATTAAAGGTATTTTTATCGACAGTATGATAGGGGGCGCTTACTCTAAATTATTCCTTCCGTTCATTTCAATGTGAAATTGAAATCGGTTCATGTCAATATGACACCAATAAAATCGCAATAAGTTCACGAGATGGCGTCAAGCTCTCCAATTACAAATCATTACGAATCTCGGCTACGGCCGAGAGTCCCGGCCATTTTTGGCCGAGAGCCGAGAGGGATATCTCAGCTCGATTTTTGGCCGAGAATGCCGAGACCGAGACAGAGATCTCCGTCGGACCTTAGATAATATTCTATTCAGTCATAGTTTTAGAATGAATGTTGAAAGTGAAAATATGAACATATCAATACGTGAACTAGATTAGTCATCTAGTCTAGTTTCACTTGCATTCCTTTTCAAATGTTCGTTTCATTATGGAAAGGGCTCTTTGTGCACGATGAGATAAAGATGTGTAGAATATGTGAGAGGTAACTACAAACAAAAGCGAGATAATAAGTACTTACAGAGTTCATTGTATGTCAATCCTGTCGCTTGATGGGAAAGTACGGATTAGCGGAATCATGCCTTTTCTACTTGTGATTTAATAAGAGGTTGCCAGTTTTGCCACATCCACATGTTTGTTTTACTCCGATGTGAAAACAACAGATTTTTTGACAGTGCTGGTTTTCTATTCGCTAAAAAGCTTTAATGCTGTACCCCTAATATAAATATCTTCAGAGGAAACGGGTTCAATTGGGATCAGTAAATCTGATAATGTAACACAAGCAAGTACCTATGTACCTGCAAGTGACCTGCTGAATATACAAATATACACCGTGTCCAATAAATCCGAATACAGAACAAATATCGAATAAAACAAATGGGCAAAAAGATCCTACAGTTATTATTATGTTTTATGAATGGCACACTTATATACTATATTCACAATAAATATTTTGGAATAACTCCAGCTATAACTTTTTTACCAGCCTCAAACGCGTTTCAAACGGATCATACGCGGCACGCACCATTTTCTTCACATTTGACCCCAAATACCCCTGGTAACCTTTTTGAAATGATCTAAGTTCCTGGTTTTATAAAAATGTAGTCTTTAAAGCATGTATTACCATTCAAAATAATCTAATACGCCTAAACCTGGAGGACTGCATGGCAATTCATGTTTCGGCTAAAAAACTGCCAATTTAGTCTGAAACCACGCTGGAACGCCATTTACGGTCTGTGCTGGAGCTGCGACTTGTTAGAACACATAATACTCTTTCCCAAGCACCTTTTAAACTTAGGAGCATTTATCTTCTCCATAAATTTGGTTTTATAGAAAAAAACGTTAATTTTAACGCTTTTATCTAAAAGTACTGAAGGCAGTGTAACTCGCTTCCATACTGCATCCCACGCCATGGTCGATGGTGAGCCCTGGAACCTAGGATCATTTTTCTGATAGGCCGGAATGTGTTCTATACTTGGCACCCACAATCACCAATTTTGAACACGATAAGTCTGTTCTACCCCATACGGATTCTCGTAATAAAAATTAACTCGTCACTTGCGTGCCGAGCAAGTATTTTATTGGCACTTTACACTCTTCTCTTCTTAGACACTGCGGATATGACATATTCATTGTGGTTGTATTTTATTAAGATGAAAATACTCTTTACTTTACATTACTATTTCATAACCTGTGATTCCTGTATTTTTAGAACTGAGGTAAAATACGTGTATTCGAACTTATTGGACAGGGTGTAAATACGAACTACTTTCTACCGGAGCTGGATGCGTTTGATATCTACCAATCACATTCTCAGATAACTTAAACCTCCTATTACGATCTCCTCAAGCGTACAAATTATCAATTGTTCAGAGGGCCTACCCGAATGATGCACGACGATATGTTGCCTCCCTGTAACACTTATGCACGAGTTTACTAGTGCGAAAGAAAAGAAACACGTCGATCGCGATTCTCGGTAGGTTCTCAGGCACAGTGACGTTGATATTCCGCCACCGATTCTTCCTCTGACTAGGAGGAAATTAGGCTTTAGCATACAGCGTAACATTAATCATCCTTGTTGCGAATATTTCGTCATTTGGATACACTCTCCCGCTATGTTGTTTCTTTGTGACGCTCAAACAGCCTTCGTGTAACCCTCAGTAATTGAATTCGCTTTCTTTGTTCACAGATGATGTGACGGTGGCAATATGCCCTGGCATCGGCAACACCTCGGAGAGTGTGTACATCCGAACTTACGTACACTACTCTCAGTGGCACGGCTATCGCTGCGCCGTGCTCAACCACATAGGGGCGCTTAATAGTGTGCCAGTTACCGGTGCTCGAATATTTTCGTATGGTGAGTAGAGTACACTTTTAACTGTCTGACCTAACATATAGGAAACGTCACCACCAGGCTTGCATATATTTTAGAGTTGCCTGTCAGTTCATATATATACTTCATAGTCTTCATTCATAGGGGTCGAAACTATGTGTGCACAACTTTAACAAAACTTCTCAAGTGGACTTGACATAGCACATACATCCATAAAATATACATATCTACACACCCACACATTGTAAGTTGAAGATTCCGAGATAGGGAATAAAATTGGATACAGATTTTTCAATCATATTCTTATTTTTCTTGGCTAGTGTTCCCATTATGTCAATTTTAAAGTTTTGTTAAAGTTTTGCAGCCATAGTTCCGACCCCTAATCATACATTTTGTTATTCGCGCCGCTAAAAAATAAGTGGATATCGATCGATCATACATTTTTAGATGTTAAGTTAAGCGGGTAGAATTTTTTTAATACAAAATTCATACAATTGTGTTTGAATATATTTTTTTACTATTTCTTGTCGGCATTTTTATGCATAAATAGTAATATGTATTTCCATCAATGAATCTCCTTGAGCGTATAAGACTGTCATGTTATAGTTATATCAATCTTTAATAATCAGTTCGGACTTTATTCTGTAATAAAATACTCATGTAACTTGTATTTTCATACGTTATCTTGTCGGCATTACTGTTATAACTTATATGCATAAGCAGGACAATTTTATCGTACCTCTCACAAAAGCGTCTGCCCTTGCAACGTGAATTATAGACTACCGGCATGGTAGGGCGGGCATAGGCAATATTTTAGCAAGTACAAGTACAAGCTAGTGGGATCTTCTGGAGATCTGAATCTAACATGCAATGGTTTTAACTGACAATTCTTTAATTCCCAATTCTAGCTAGAATACTTAATTAGGTTTAAAAAATTAAAAATGATCATCCGCTTCATTCAATATCGTTAGAAACTCCTTTATTTGTACTACGCTGCTACGAAATTAGATATACTTCGTCGATAAATATCACTAGATATATTGGTACTCCTACGAGATGATGTTGCAATGCAAATGTCCCATAAGCGGAAACAGCGGATATCAATTTCCTTCGGTTCTACCGGATGTGCATGGGTTTGTCTAATTGTACCTGGGGGCTGCCGTATCATCTACCTAGTACAGGAACTAAGTTAATAACCAGAATGACAGGTAGACGGTAGACGTATCTCCGCCTTATTCATTAAAATAAATATCTGTTAGGGGACAAAACATAACTGCTATGCTATCTCACTGCTAAAACATCGCCCAGGAAACGTTTTTATAAAATACAATCGACTCTTACTATTTTTTTGTTTGAAAGTCTTTAACGCAACAATATTATCTGTTTATTGATGATACATTTTTTATTTATTGGCCGATGAATCATTTAGTTCTCTCTAAAAATCTCACCATTCCTTACTATTGTTAGTTTGACTAATTGCACTTCTTGTGTAAGTTATTATATTTTATTACTAAAACATTATACGAAATGTTTATGTTTATAATCTATCACTTATTGACGTATTTTACCCTTAACAATTGGAGATTATTGGAATAATGGGACATTCACCAAAGTTTATAAATTACGGTACTTATAATTATAGGTACTCCTCGGAAACACTTTAAATGCCAAAGTTGTTCACTTTTCTCAGCCCAGATTAGACGTAGTACTAGTAGTCTGACTGAACTAAAACATAAATAACACAATTTTACTGAAGATTCACAAAAAGACACAAACATCATATTGGTGTTGTTTATTTTGGAATCACATGGAGACTAATTATTGAGTTAAACTACAATACCAGCTTAATACAGTATGTATTAAATATGTAAATTATGTAATTGAACGGGTATACAATTACAGCTGTATTGGTGGTACCTACATCCAGGCCCCTATACCACAAAACTTTACAAGCGTACAATTCTACAAAATTGTCAACTTTTTGTATGGGAATTTATACAATTTTGTAGAATTGTACGCTTGTAAAGTTTTGTGGTATAGGCCACAGATGTATGGGATTAAACCCAGGTTTACAATTATAGGCACGTTCACATTCAGCATAAATTAATCATAACAAACCTGCGTTTAGTTTTATCTTGATAACTTTAAATCGGAATTCGTCGCCACGCCCTTCACGCTGCGCTAGCCCAAATTGCTCAACAGTATCCAAATGAAATTAACTGGATTTTATGTTCAAATTTCAATATTCACGTATATTGCACAATATTTAAATAAATAATTAATTGGGCTCGATAAAGTTCAATGGCCTTCACCGCATTCTTTCTTATCTTCGAAGTATCTTCGTTTTCCTAATTAATATTAACATGTTGTTGTCGGCTTTTTTCTTCCACATACTCTTTTCAAACCTAACCACAATCTTCTAAGATAGGTACCAGTGTTGCGACGTAGACCCTTTGTTACTTAAAAGTAGCTGTGATGTATCTTTTGGTTGCCTAATACCAACTGAATACCAGGTATCAGAATCCTTATAGTTATAGCACATTAGGCTAAAGCCCACTATGGAGTCAATGTTAGCATTAACAAATAATCTTTTGTATGTCTGTCTGGAATCTGGATAGTCTCTTCAAGAGGCCGGATAATTGTATAGTTTTTTCTCGAGTGAGAAGTAAATGGCAGATACAGACCTCATGGTACTCGTAGACCCCGCAAGTGCATGAACCAGCGAAACAAAATCGTGGCATATCATAAGTTTTATGTTAGGTTGGCTTTGGAGATTATGATAACTTGTTCACTTTATTTTACGTATTATAAAATTGAACGATAACCTTATTAACCCTATTGATGTGACTCGGTTTAATTTTATAGGCAGGGAAATTATCGCCATTTAGTCATTCGAAAGATAATCAAGTCACCAAAACATTTAAATTGGAAACTCAAAGAACAATCCAGATTTTCCTTTACCTACATATTACATATTTTAAGGATGTGATGTAATAATACAAATCCGTTTCTTTCGAGGTGAATGACATCTATTTTTAATGTTTATATTAGTGATAATTCTGACAGTCTTGGCATACCTACTGCCGTTTACCGCCTCGGTTGTGGGATAGATATAGGTATGTTTGTTGTGTATGGGAGAGGTTTCGTACAGACGAATGGCGTATGTGAAGAGAGGCCTATGCTCAATAGTGGGCGCTCACGGTCCAGTGATGATAATGATTATGGGATCCACTTAACTTTTAAATAAACAGGTTTAACAAATATCTAAGATCTTGACGTATTTTGTAGGGACTGACTGGTAGGATAGGATATTGATATTGGTGAACACCGGGTTACGTGGAAGAATGAAAGGAAATGTAAGCATTTACCAGAAGCAGTAGGACTTGTCAGGCTCTTAAATAATAATAATAAATAAATAATATCAAACATAATGTACAGAAATATCGGTATGTTTAGCATGTGGATGGATACCTAAAATAATGAAGATTATGATTATAGACGTGTGGACGAGTCATAATAGCTTCAATTATATGTGACCTCATCCGTAAAGAAACCGACAGCACAGATCGCATGGCCCGGCTATTTGTGATGTCATTACTCATTCCATTTGCATTCCGTTTGGAATCCATGAAAACAAATGTACTAAATGCATAACTTGGATTTCGTTCAGTTCAGGAGGAGTGAGAACGAGATACAATTCGAATGCGACTTAAGTCGAATGGAACCGAAGCACGTCTAGAATGGAATACCATGAGTTTTGCGCGACCTTTGTACGTATTTCAAATATCTCTATCGTACTGACATTTTAGTGAGAGAGATACATATAAAGTAAAAGTGTAGAAGATAGGTATCGAAGCGAAGATACGAGACTCTGTTGCTAGTTATGTATGTATATTAAGGTTTATTGAAGTGTTGCATGTCTAACAGTTCTAACACTAATGAGAGTAATGAGTAAAAATTACTGAAACAAAGATGGAGTGTTTTTCAAAACAAAGAGCTACTATTATGTTATTTATTTTTTTAATCACAGTGTTTATTTCCATGGTCATTATGGATATGGATAATTAAGATAAGTTTCCCGACCGTAGATATACTTGGAGGTGTAATGCGACGGTGAATGGGAGGTTAAAGAGCTTTGATATAAGGTCCTCTAAAATTTCTTCTCTTCACTAGACTCAAAAATTTCTCAAGGTATAATTAATATTCATTTGTTTTCAAATTGATCAGCAAAGCGTTGACTTCATTGTATAACGTTTCTAACCTTTCTCACGGTAAAATGTAGGTACTTGGGGTTCACTTTTTTCAGGCTATAGCAAAATTAATATTAGTAGTTGAATTCCTCCATGTCTAACGACCGATTAGGTACCGGTGGTTTTTTAGCTTTGTTACGATCATGACATACGTCTTGATGCCAAATATTATGCAGTATAAACTATACCTATCGATTTAAAATGTGGAATGAATAACGAATTAGTAGCCAACCGTGATGTAGTCGCAAGGTCAAGTTACTCACCGTTCGGCTGCCGGACTCAGACATAATCAGCCGGTGATTCAATTTCAATTATGTTTCAATAGCTTTTATTTTTGGAGAGTCAGCAGCAGCGATTGATATGTGCATAGATAATATTCATAATTTTCCATTAACGTTAGGTTTTACTGGATACGTAAAGCATTCCATCGCGATTGCCCTTATTTATTGGAGCGAGCGCGATATAATGCTTTACGTTTCGAGTAAAACCTAACGTAACCGATACTTGCCAACTCATGGTACGGCTACAGAGGACTAGGCTAGCGCATCTTGTGCGTGAGCTCCTCCTTTTTAGGGTTTTTAATATACTTGCAACCTAAAACGGTGTAGCCACGACAAGGTCGCGATTTTGTCAAATACAAGTAATGCTAGGACTCAGTTAAAACATTGCGATATCACGATCGCATTCTACCCACCAAAGCGGTCGTAAATGCAAATATTTCCTATAGGTATTTTATTGCAGCGTTACCACATCACTTGAACTCGGTAATATAACAATGGTTATACCTAGTACCTACTTATTGTTTACCGGCGGAGATTAATAAACCGCAAACCTTTTTTAAACAATTCTCTTTCGAATTAATATGCTGTATCACGCAAGTGAATAATAGGTTATAAGCTAATAATTAATTATCAGCAGGTCGCCAAAATAACAGACTGAATCGACCATCGCGCTCTTTGAAATTCGGAAAATTGTAATCTAAGGCGTCATCATCAGGCCTGGCTTTCTGGCCTACGAATACTCCGTACATTTATGTACAAGGAAATAGATGTTTAATATTAGACCACCATAAAAATGTGTACTGAGACTGAAATAAGCAGTTTGAATTTTGTAAGTATTTAATATTTTCTTCGGTTACCGCGAGGATAACACATGAAATAAAACTATGAAAACGGATAAACGGATGTCATCCGCAGACCACGAACCCTGTAAAGTGTTCGAAACGTCGGAATGAAGTTAAAGTTAGTTAATATACGCGAGTTTAGCCGTTTTCATAGTTTTATTTCGTAAGTATTTAAATGAAATACTTTTACCTAGTATCCGACATACATGATACGTTAATAAGCTAAGTTTCGGTTTTATAATCTATTGGATTTAAGATATCAGCTACTTGATTTATTACACTTGCACTACTTTTCATAGATTAAAAGCATTAGAATAATTTTAATTACTGAACAATTTTTGGCCTATAAGGGTATGTATGTAGTGCCATTTAACGGTACCTAAGTATGTACTCGTAATTAATTATATACCTAGAATACGAGCTGTTGCCAGAGGGCGTTGCTCCAATGATCTTGACAGTAAATGAGGTAGGGTCAATTTGATCAAATGACTCTAACGTAATGTAAGAGGCACCTATACAAACTTATAAGGATCCAATAAAGTTTATATATAAATAATGATGATCTTCGGCAGATTCTCACAAAGAATGAAATATTTGCTTTAATAATTTTATCACTCCAGTTTATAATAGGTACTTACTGTAAAATCAAAGCCAGGATCACCGGTTTACTGGTAAAGTAAATTAAACGATCGAATGTTCTTCAAATCCTTATATAATTATATATTATCACAATCTTTTGTAATCGCAATGAAACTCTAGAACTTTTAAATCACACTGCACATCCACAATGAAACTCTAGAACCCAATGCCGCTTGAACTTGGAGTCGGTCACCACCATGATTTTTCTCCCCTCTTCAGCATCAGCCAAAATGGCGCGAAGACACTCAGGTAGCCGACTTCAAGTCAAACGACTGACTTTTAACCGAATACAATACAAGTACTATAATTTAAATCTTACATGTACTACTTCAAATTAAACGCTACGAGTAATAAAATATTATAATTATCTATTTAAGGTTGCCATACATATGATTTATGATCATGTGTAATATATTTTAGTTCCCTACCTGTTCACTAGGGGATTCTACAAGAGTTCGTTAGATCAATTTTAAGACTATTAAAGTATTAACATAACAAAAGCTTACAGCTTCGTCCATCCTGACAAACTATATCACGACCTCGTGAAAAAACCCCCAGTGGCAGAACGTGCCTAAACAACAAAATGCTTTAAGATTTATAAAAATATTGTTGTATAATATCCCTTAGCGCTTACTAAACAAAAATTATATTGTATTAGTGCAATATTTAGCTACTACTTTTACCAATTCTTACAACCCTTCAATATCAATTAATTATTATCAACATTTTCCATTTCATTATTCCAAGTTGTATATGTATGCCATTACATTAACAATAAAATTGTAACTATACTGAATATAATTTAACATTATAAATTGACATTAATCCAACTTTACGTTACATATACATCTATATATACATATCCATTATTACATTATATTATCATCATCCCTCTGTGAAGAAAAAAAAATCATCTATCCAGCATCCCTCTGAAGGAAAAAGTTAACATCCTTCCAATAGTCATTTTATAACCATAATGTTACATATACATCTATATATACTATACATATCCATTATTACATTATATTATCATCATCCCTCTGAAAAAAAATCATATATCCAGCATCCCTCTGAAAGAAAAAGTTAACATCCTTCCAATAGTCATTTTAGACGTTTTCAAATCATCCTTCCATCCTTTAAAACAGTTTCGTCTCATTTTACAATTGCCTAAATCTTGGATCTTTATAAACTATCTTGTGTATCATCAATTTCATCCTCTACCATATTTTCATTATAACCATCACTATCATTATTTTCATTATCACCACCACTATCATCATCATTTACATTAACATTGCTATTACTAGTATCATCTTCCTCCATCTCTTCAGAACTTGTATCTCCTTCAGATCTCTTAAAATGTAACCACGGGTGAATTTTCTCTACTGGATATATCCCTCTGTAAATCGCCTTTCCCTTACGCCTCGTAACCGGAGTGTCTTCTACCGAATATCTGTCGTTACTCATTACGTCAACTACCTTATACGGCCCCGAGCATTTTGTAATCAATTTCTTGCTCTTTCCAGGGCACAAGATTGATCGCTCTACCCTAACCAAATCTCCTTTTTTAAATTTTCGAGGACTACATCTAGTTTTATCAAACCGGTTTTTCTGTTTTTGTTGGGTCAGTTCTATATGTTTGTCAACACCAGCCCTAATCTCGTTTAGTTTAGTAGTATTATCATTTTAGTCATCGTTTATCGAGGAACGTAACTTTCCTTCTGCCATGCTCGTTAAATTGACTCCGAACAAAACTTCTGTTGGTGTACAACCTATACCCTTGTTTTTGGTATTATTTAAACCCCATTGCACCTCTAATACTTTAGTATCCCAATCATGTTCGTTGCGCCCATAGTTCATTGCCGTAAGAGAGTCTAAAATAGTGCGATTATACCTCTCCACTTGGCCGTTCGCTCGTGGAGTGGCAACTGCATTCATTATGTGCTTTACCCCTATATCCTTTAAGAATTTTTCGAATTTCTTACCCGTGAAGGTAGAGTACCTGTCGGTTATCAATCTGGTGGGACAGCCGAACATAGAAAAATATTCTTTGAATGCTTTTATAGTAGTAAACGACTTTGTACTCTTAACCGCCTTCAATACGATAAACTTACTGTAAGAATCTATGATCACAAGTAAATATTTATTTTTGCGCTTACTGGCGTTGAATGGCCCCAGATGATCAGCGTGCAAGGTATGGAAGGGCTTAGCAATTTTAGGTATCGGATGCAAATAACCCGATTTCTTTCCCGATGGCGTTTTGCTGTGTGCGCATTCCAAACAAGATAGGACATATTTCATTGTGAACTTATTCATTTTAGGAAACCAATAGGTTTCCTTAACTTTAGCTAGAGTTTTCTCTGCAGAAAAATGTCCAATCTCGTCATGGCATGCTTTTAAAATATGCCAACGTACCCCTTTAGGCACCAACCATCTGTTGCCATTCTCAGTTATCCTGTAAACAGAGTTGTTTTTGACACAATAATTTTGCTTTATATCTATTATATCGTTACTTTTGGAGTCCTGCAATATATGTTTAATCCTCTCAATTTCAGTATCCGCAGACTGTACTGTTTTTAACCAGTTTTCAGAAATTGTGAAAACTGTTGGCAATTCTAAATCTAAATCAGCTAGCGGGGTACCGTCAGGATTACTATCAATTGGGTTTCGGCTTAAGGCGTCTACGTGACACATCCCTCGACCGGCCTTGTACTTCACCTCACAGTCAAACTCCTGAATTAAACCCCACCATCGGGCAACCCTTGGAATCATGTCTCTTTTCATAAACGTAGCGCGAAGTGAATTACAGTCCGTTACTACAGTGAAAGGCATTCCGAGAAGGTAAGGTCTAAATTTTGCTAATGATGAAACAACCGCCAAAGTTTCTAATTCGTAGGATGAGAAATACTGTTCAACAGAGGAAGTTTGGCGGCTAAAATATGCTACTGGCTTTAAGTCACCGTTAGTTTGCTCCTGAAGCAATATACCCCCAACACCCCATTTACTAGCATCGGTGTGCAGTTCTGTTCTTAACGACGGATTGTATAACGCTAAGATGGGACGGGTAATCAGCCTCTCCCTTAATTCGTTAAAAGCCTTGTCTTGCTCAAGACCCCAGGCCCAAGATACATTATTTTTAAGTAGACTCGTGAGAGGCCGTGCAACAGTCGCAAAGTTTTCTATGAATTTTCTAAAAAAAACTTGCCAACCCAAGGAATTGACGTACGTTATGAACGTTCTTGGGTAACGGAAAGGACCGGACTTGCATCGATCTTTTTGATGCCCGGTTTTATACCCTCGGCAGTCACTTCAAAACCAAGAAAATCGACTGAAGTTTGAAAAAAGAAACATTTACTTGGTTTTAGAGTTAGATTGAATTCTCTTAATCTTTTAAATATTAGTTCTAGCTTTTCTAACCCCTCCTCAACTGTTACAGAAGGTACTAACACATCATCCATATAAGCTACCGCCGTGTTAAACCGAAGCGAACCCAAAGCCTTGTTCACAGTCCTTTGAAAGACGGCCGGTGCATTGGCCAGTCCAAAGGGCATTCTATTGAATTCCCATTGACCATCCGGCGTGACAAAAGCAGTTTTTGGTTTCGCTGCCTCTGCTAACTCTATTTGATAGTAGCCGCTGGCTAAATCTAACGTGGTGTAAAAAGAATGCCCAGACAACCTATTCATCTGATCTTCCATACATGGAATAGGGTAGTGCTGTTTAATGGTCTTCCTGTTCAATGCCCGATAGTCCACACAAAGCCTCTTGTCACCGGTCTTCTTTCTGACCAGTAGGATTGGGCTGGCATAAGGCGAGCTAGATTCCCTAATCACTCCTGTAGTACTCAGCTCGTCAACCATGCATTGTACTTCCTCTCTTTCCTTCTGCGATAGCCTATATGGCCTGTAGACTACCGGTTGATCATCACTCAAATCAATTTCCATTTTCTCCAATCCGGTACAGCCTAGCTCACTCAACGATGTCGCGAAGCAATCTCTATAAGAGTTAACTAAATCTAATAAACGCGACTTTTGATCCTCGGCAATATTACCTACATTTAACTGATCTAACTTGAACGGTTCCTGTGACTCTTTACTTTCAATTCTATTAACCTCACTAACTCCTGATGACTCTATTGCTATTTCTGCCCTAGCAACTACTTCGTTTTTCTTAAACACGATTGGTTTTTTACTTAGTGGAGTCACCAGTACCTGACCCACCCCATTTCTTACGGAGTATATACCGGTTTCAATTTGATACTCTTTACCAGGCTGACCTCGGTAGTTGCCTCTAATATATATGCTCCCCGTTAAATTAGGATCACACTCTACCTCCAACACGTCTACTCCTTTAACAGTAACATCACTAACTATTTTCAATTTGACCAACTTTTGCATATTTTCCTCTGTATTATAATTTGTAGTAAAAATCAATTCATCCCCAGTTTTAAGGATTTGAACGTGCGGTTGTTCGGTGAAAGTCTGACCAACGAGCAAGGGATACTTAAGAAGTTGGTCAGGTACAACAAGGCAATTTACATGGGCACTTACATTTTGAATTTGTATGATCGCCATACATGAACCCAGGGCATTCACAACCGCACCTCCAAATCCTGCCATATTTTTACTGACACTGTCAAATGTGCCAAACAATTGTTTAGCATCACATTCACGAACCAGGGTCAATTCACTACCCTGATCGACTAAGCATGTGGTTGTTTTTCCATTAACAAAAATTTCTTGTACGTATTTACTAGGCTTGCTATCATCCAGTGGTTGATTAATTAGTAACACGGATTTACCCTTACTTTCGTCTGGTCTGGAACGAAAACATTCTGACTCAGTATGACCAATCAATGAGCATTTCGTGCATTTCTTAATGGGCTTGGTACATTTTGACAACGGGTGACCATCTTGTTTACAATTATAGCACCGGATATTAGAGTTTGACTTATTTGGAGGACCTACTGTGGTAGTATTTGGTCTAACATCTCGATTTCTTTTATATGAATTCGTGAAATTTCTAGCAGCTCCGGTTTTAGCGTTTCGCAAATATGCTAGAAGCTTGTCAGTATCCGTAAATTGTGCCGCCTCGGCCCCAAGACGTATCGACCTATCGTCTATCCCATATAGGATACATTCAACAGCCCTCTTCCCTACTATATCACACCGGTTTAATAAGGCGACTTTTTCGTAGTAGTAATCCTCTAGTGACTCTCCAAACTTAGCCCGCTTGGCCAACATGTCCGTTAACATTTGTCCATAATTTTCTTCTGATGGAAAAGCGGATTTAAGTTTGGCTTGCCACTCGCTCCATGAAAAAAGTAGGGTTGGTAGGCCTTCGTACCATTTTTTCGCGACGCCTACCAATTTTGGCAATGCATAGTGTATTATTTGGCGCTCGGACCACTCATAAATCGTAGCACATTCGTTAACTTTAGTAAGCCAATTTGTGATAGTTTGATTTTTTGACGATGGATCAAACTCTGGTACTACGTTGACGTTTGAAAAAGTTTCTTTGTTATTTTTACGAGAAGATCCAAGATTATCTAGCAGCTTTGTAAATTGAGAGAATAACTCACGTGAATTGTCTTCCGTGTGCAAAGACCGCTGTCGTCTACGCGAAGACGCCCTGGATCTGCTTCGCCGTCGCGATGGTTCTCTGGATCGGTCATAGCGCCTCGATGGTTCCCTTGATCTCCCACAACGTCGAGACGCCCGTTGATCGCAGCTGTTGTCACGTATATTCCGGTCATTGACGTAGGAGCGGCTTCGGCTCCTGCGTAGAGGGGAACGAGGCCTTGCTGATCGAGATCGTCGACGCATCACCCTTCGAGGTGAAGGACTCTCTAAGACGCGTCTCCGTGGAAACCGCGTCCTGCTGCGCCCACGAGCGTTGTCATGATCCGAGCTACCATCGTTTACTTCAGCTTGGGGATCGTCACCAGCTGGTATTTGAATCTCATCCTCCACATCCATCTCAAACTGTGAACAAAACAATCGGACATGATTTGCTCACAAATTTATTTAAACTTAATACAATTTATCTAATGTTATATACTTTTATTAAATTTTACCTATTTAAATTTTATTTTATCTTAATTTATTTAATTTTATTGAACTCAAATCAATTAATACAATTATATTAAATTTTATTTCATTTGATTTATTTTAAAATCATATACTTTTTTTTATTTTGTTTTATTTTATTTTTATTTATTTTATTTTTTTATTTATTTTATTTTTTTATTTATTTTATTTTTATTTATTTTATTTTATTTTTATTTATTTTATTTTTATTTATTTTATTTTATTTAATTTATTTTATTATTTTATTTATTTATTTTATTTTATTTATAATTATTTTATTTCATTTTTATTTATTTTATATTAATTTACCAGATTTTAATTTAATTTATTTTAATTCAATCAATTTTATTTTAATTAATTTTATTTTAATTTAAAACAAGTTATTTTAATTAATTTTATTTTATTTTAATTAATTTTATATTCATTTAATTTTTATTTTTATTTAATTTATTTTAATTTAATTCATTTTAATTTAATTTATTATAATTTAATTTATTTTAAATTAATACATTTTATTTTCATTTATTTTAATTAAATCCATTTTATTTTATTTATTTTATTTTACGTTATCTATTTTCATAAAAGTGTATTTTAATTAATTATACTAAATTTTATTGATTTTTTAATTTATTTTATTAAAGACATGTTTATTCAATCATTATAATTTAAATCGTTCTTAATTAATTGTATCTCATATTATTTTGTTGACAATAAAATAATTTTATTACAAATAATTTTTATTTAATAGAATTTAAAATACTAGGACATATCAAAATAAAACCTATCATTATGAATTCGGGGCGTTAAATATACCGTGGTACGAAAACAACTACGCGTGCAAGCGTTAAACACTTCATAATGTACAAAACACTGGGATTCACTTTAATAAGTCATGCACAATAAATTTGACGAGAATGTATAATTTCATAAAATAGTAATATTGAAATTACGTACCTTTTAAAAGTATCACCACTTCTGACTTGTAAAATCAAAGCCAGGATCACCGGTTTACTGGTAAAGTAAATTAAACGATCGAATGTTCTTCAAATCCTTATATAATTATATATTATCACAATCTTTTGTAATCGCAATGAAACTCTAGAACTTTTAAATCACACTGCACATCCACAATGAAACTCTAGAACCCAATGCCGCTTGAACTTGGAGTCGGTCACCACCATGATTTTTCTCCCCTCTTCAGCATCAGCCAAAATGGCGCGAAGACACTCAGGTAGCCGACTTCAAGTCAAACGACTGACTTTTAACCGAATACAATACAAGTACTATAATTTAAATCTTACATGTACTACTTCAAATTAAACGCTACGAGTAATAAAATATTATAATTATCTATTTAAGGTTGCCATACATATGATTTATGATCATGTGTAATATATTTTAGTTCCCTACCTGTTCACTAGGGGATTCTACAAGAGTTCGTTAGATCAATTTTAAGACTATTAAAGTATTAACATAACAAAAGCTTACATTACTAAACGTACATATTATGTTAGAACCTTTTTTAGCATATGCCTCATATGAGACTTTATTTGTTCATATAAGTTTTACGAAATCGCTGTTACAGAACTCACATACTACCTACTATTAACAGGAGTACTAGAACAATAATATAAACTACACGATGTTCCAATCAAAATCCTTAGTAGCTATTGTTTAACACTTTAAAGAAACCGAGCCACTGCTCAGGAGACGAGATGTAAATTCAGACATATAAATTAGACAGAGAGTGGCCTGATTCATGTGAAATTTTCACACTTAAAACTGACAATTCTAAAACCTTTTTCTATTACCCTGTTACTAGGTAGCTAGGTAGGTACGTAGGTTAGGTACGGACAACTTGACAGTAGAGTTCCAAAGTGTACGCTTATTTATAGACCTGACTACATACCTATTTAGGTATTAACGGAAACTCGTCCAGAAACTTTGGCGTGACATAACAATTAACATTTTGTTGCAGGTCACACCGACGATTTCGCTTACATGATAGAAAACCTGACTGAACGCTATCGTAACTCTAAGCTAATCCTGGTCGGATTTAGCCTCGGCGGCAACTTGATCACCAAATACTTGGGCGAGGACCGGAAAAGGCCGTCCAGCATCATAGGAGGCATCTCCATTTGTCAAGGATACAACGCGATAGAGTAAGTATTAGTAAATAACTAGCGCACAGTGTGCCAATTTGTGATATTTGTCTTAGTTTCTCATTTAGTGTAGATCGAGCTAATGAGGAATCATTATCATTAGCACTACGAAATTGCCGCGCGGTGCAGTTGATTCAGTGTGTACCCGGCTATTGGGTATTCTTCAAATGTGTAGCTAACACTTAATAAGACTTAATTTATTTATCAAAAAATACTAGGAATCTAGGAATGACTGATAGCATTAGCAGCTTAGATAATTAATTAATTGTGACTTTGTGAAGCGTAGCCATGTGACTGTGGGAATCGATTTGGTCAAAGTATGAGTAGCATGGTATGACGCATTCTGAGAATGACACATATGTTAGAAATACTAAACAATTGAAGAAATGTACCGTTTGACATTTATACATTTTTAATTGGGTATAGCAATTTACTTGAAGCATTAATCATAACCCTATCAACCAACGAATCAAATATGAGGATCATTACGTCAGAGACGCGACACGATATTACATGACAGACTATGCATCCAGTTTGTTTTATTTCTAGTAATTACTGGATAATTTACATTGCTAATAATCTTATCAAAGGCCCTTTTCACACAATTTGTTAGTCACTCAGGCTAATGATGGTCTCGCTTTTACCGTTTACATATTGCGTTATACATCACTTTCGTTCTTACATGCTTGTTAAAACATCCCGGCATCGGCAACGACGACAAACGATAAACATTACCACTAGTACCTACGGGTAGTTAATAGGTCCGGATTAGCTTGCCATTAAAGTTGTAGAATGTTTATATTTTTGTAGAAAATCTAGTTCATGTAAATATAATATATGTTATGTGGTATGTTTATATGAATTAGATTTTCTACAAAAACATAAGTGTATTCCCAGTTTCTACAACCACATACACAGTTGAGCACTTTCTCACACCGATCAATGTAGTTTTCACCATTCATGATACATAATGTATTGTTAGGGTAAAAACACCACTTCATCACTAATACATAATTTATTAAATGGTTAACAAGGCAATCACACAGTAATTTTAAGATAGAGTAACCGCGACGCGCCGTATCCGTGTAACGTCCGTTGACAGCTCGCCCGACGCCGTAGTGAAGTGACATGCCGGTGCTAGTGTTGTACCGGGCTAATTTCCTTACAGTTCGGCCATTCACTGACCAAACCTTCGGCCCGAAGGTCAATTCTTCAGGTCTTCACAGAAGCTCACCGTAGGCCGCTAACTTTCACAGCCCCAGCACCCAAATTGTGTGACTGAAGTCTCATAGGTTCAATACACTGCGAATTGAACAAATGCATTTTAAGCGTAACGCATACACAGGTCTTGAATGCCATGAATCTATAACATGTGCGACGTTCCGTCGTCCACGAACCTATTCGTCGATTTCGTCAGTGTCAAGCGTAACATGGACAGACAGACAAGATATGTTCAAATGACGATGTACCTTTTATCAACTGGGCTTATTATAATTGTGCTAATGTGGAGTGGCAAGAACCAGGTCAACCCCCTTTTTTTTTTAAATCTTTAGTATAGTCAGTATACAAATTTTAATACTTTCATTGAGCGATTCCAAGATTAAAGTGATATCATTTACTTGCATGATGTGCAATTAATGAAAACTCTTTTTCTTTTTTTTTGACATTGAACTTGTAAATATATCGCCATTATGTATGAGACTATTATGCACTTAGGACAGCGCCATCTAGTAGCATTTTTTAAAGGATTAATGACATTAATAAAATAAATGTAACATCATGAAATCAGTCAAGTGTTCGCTGGCTAATTGCGAATTTGTTTGATTATACACAGTACAGACAGACTTACGAGTAACATGATATCATTGATTTTTGAATAATCACACAATTACTGATGTACACATTCCTCGAATGATGAATGTTATAATGCCCATAAAGTAATGGAACAAGCTCACAGTTGTATCCGGCGACGTAGAGCGCCTTGGGATGACTGCTTGTGTCCGTACTAGTCACCGATGACTCGCGCAGAAGCGCGTACATAGCCGCTCCCGCGCCTGGGTTACGGCGAAGTCTGCCAGTGCGGTGAATTCGTCAACTGACGCGTTCCGGCAGCAATGCGTAAGACCCGCTGCGTGCACCTTACATATACTCAGCTAGACAAACAGACGCCCGTTTCCAGGCTTGCCCTGCTAAGGAATGAGGTTAAAACAACACGATATAAGGTCATAAAACATATGAATTAACTGCCAGATCGCAATGGAACCAGTATTTGATATAGAACGCCTCTCGGCGCCAGCCCAAATGTTTTATCCAGGACCGCCACTGAGGCGCCAGCCCACATGTATTATCCAGGACCGCCACTGGGGCGCCAGTCCACATGTATAATCCAGGACCGCCACTGGGGCGCCAGTCCACATGTATTATCCAGGACCGCCACTGGGGCGCCAGTCCACATGTATTATCCAGGACCGCCACTGGGGCGCCAGTCCACATGTATAATCCAGGACCGCCACTGGGGCGCCAGTCCACATGTATTATCCAGGACCGCCACTGGGGCGCCAGTCCACATGTATAATCCAGGACCGCCACTGGGGCGCCAGTCCACATGTATAATCCAGGACCGCCACTGGGGCGCCAGTCCACATGTATTATCCAGGACCGCCACTGGGGCGCCAGTCCACATGTATAATCCAGGACCGCCACTGGGGCGCCAGTCCACATGTATTATCC
Organism: Thaumatotibia leucotreta; assembly: GCA_025490895.1. Classification (NCBI taxonomy): domain Eukaryota; kingdom Metazoa; phylum Arthropoda; class Insecta; order Lepidoptera; family Tortricidae; genus Thaumatotibia; species Thaumatotibia leucotreta. Next base: position 31,376 of record JALPQI010006718.1, on the reverse strand, counting down.
AGGACCGCCACTGGGGCGCCAGTCCACATGTATAATCCAGGACCGCCACTGGGGTGCCAGTCCACATGTATTATCCAGGACCGCCACTAAGGCGTCAGTCCACATGTATTATCCAGGACCGCCATGGAGGCGCCAGCCCACATGTATTATCTAGGACCGCCATGGAGGCGCCAGCCCAAACGTATTATCTAGGACCGCCATGGAGGCGCCAGCCCAAACGTATTATCTAGGACCGCCATGGAGGCGCCAGTCCAAATGTATTATCTAGGACCGCCAAGGAGGCGCCAGCCCAAACGTATTATCTAGGACCGCCATGGAGGCGCCAGCCCAAACGTATTATCTAGGACCGCCATGGAGGCGCCAGCCCAAACGTATTATCTAGGACCGCCATGGAGGCGCCAGCCCAAACGTATTATCTAGGACCGCCATGGAGGCGCCAGTCCAAATGTATTATCTAGGACCGCCAAGGAGGCGCCAGCCCAAACGTATTATCTAGGACCGCCATGGAGGCGCCAGCCCAAACGTATTATCTAGGACCGCCATGGAGGCGCCAGCCCAAATGTATTATCTAGGACCGGCATGGAGGCGCCAGCCCAGATGTTTTATATGACTAAAGAATCAGATCACAATTAATAGTTAAGTAACAATAGTTGGCAACAAAATATAAACGAGATCTCATACACCGTAACACCACCAAGTTCTTAATCGAGGAGTAACCTTACGGGCAATTACAATGTCATTTGATTTCACAGGCAGCCTAGGTCTCAACCAAGGAGCAAGTGAATAACTAGAATTGAGATCCTATTTGAATGATAGCAAGACTCTTTCGTAATAATATCAACGGATAACATAACTCCGAACTCATACACCACCTAGCACTTAAGCTAGGAGCAAATAATCAACTGCCATAACGACAATGTTAAAGTAACTCATAAGTTTGGATGTCTCCCTTCTGATTTATGGAGAAATAGCAGGTGTCAATAATGTAATAATGAGCCATTCAGAAAACAATAAAAGACACACTTTTAAGTTTATAATAGTGGGCAATATCAGCGCCAAACTATAAATTCGGTTGGACGTGTTTCATTAACTCAGGTACCAATCTGAGTATCTGTGAACATATTCCTTTTATAGCGAACACTGTAATATGTCATAATTATCATCCGCCTATCCCAGTCCACTATGATGATGCTGCTGCCCATCATGAATCTACTATCATGAATGGTCATATAACGCTGTATAAACAAAGCATTTTTCATTAGACAAAATTCATCAAACCTGCAAAAGATTGAGTCATTATCATTAAACCACAAGGCAAGAATCACCTCTTCCAATTAGCTCAGTTCTTAATCTGAGGATTCTTGAACATCATCCTTTCATAGTGAACATTGTACACTAAGAGCATTTTTCATTCATATAGGTACATGCTGAATTCAATAATTAAACCTGTGAAAGATCAAGTTATGAACCATGAAGTGGGAATTATACCTCCCATTTAACTCAGTTCTCATTTGAGAATTCTCTGCATGTCATCATATTATAGTGTACTTTAAAAGAAACAGGATTTGCTATGTTATATCACAACATTTCAGTACTATATTCTGTAAGAGACACAAGTTCATAAAATGGTATAAAACATAACACCAGTCCATAAGTTGCATGATAATAATCATATGGAACTTGGCTGTTCACTTCCAAGCAGCTCCATAAAAGGTAAGCAGATTGCAAAAATTCCTTAAATATGTTTTGTTGATTCAATAGGTATAAATTAAATTAGCATTACCATTTATCGAGGTTTGCCACATTGAGGGTTCGCATTATTGAGGTTCCCATGTATTTAAAGAAACTATATGTACTGCTCAAATGTATCATACCCAACACAGCTTCGCTGTAACTGGACAAATTATAAAGCACTGAACACATTTATCATGTGCAATTGTCATATACATAAATGTATTGTACATGATGTGTCTTGCATAGTTGTAATACATATCAGTTACACCTTGAGGGTGAAATGAATATTAAATTGTTAAATAATGAAGTGGCCTCAACTGAACTTCTCATGTAACTGGCAACTTTAATCATTATGATGATGATGAATAACAGTGAATAGGTTAGAATCATTAAACATTTTAAATAAGCAATTTACCTTGTAGGTTATGCATTCTTCCAACAGATCATTTTTCAACTTCCAATGTGAAACAAAACCCCATAAGTCAATATGCCAACTGCACTTACCCAAATCTTAGATAAGTAAATATTATTGATATCATTTTATCCATTTCATTGTAAGTGATGTAGCAGTATAATACCCCAGACACTTCTGTGAAAGACTTGAAAGTTCAAGATAATCTAAGTTTATTTAAGTAGCTGTTCGAAAACATGCATCTGAAATATAAGGTTAAAACCAGATAGCGGATGACTTGATGAGCCAAGAAGGCATGTCACTGTTGTACCGTTGCAGGACAATGTCAAACCAAAGTATTCATTGCATCAATCTCTGTATAACAAAGCTGATAATGGTGATGACTTTGTAGTAGGTATACTAAACATTTGCATTAGAAGCCTGAATCAGGCATTCATATTTCACACCTTACATTAAGTCCTACTTGTAATAGGTACTTGTATGTTTACAATCCAAATAAGTATTTTCCCATACTAGAAACAATAAATAATAGGCACTCAATGTCTTATATGTGCACCAGTGTACTTACTGCAAATGGTAGAATTTCATAATAAAAGAGTTATTACTATTTTGTTGACTTCAATGTTAATATTGCATGTAGGTATAGTGGGAAGCTATACACCATATTAACAAATTAATGAGTTCTTAAGGTGAAGACCTATTTTTGTAGTAGACTGTACACAAATAGAATGCACAGTTCATAACCTGTACTGACTAATATATGGTCACATATTAAGAATAACAAGCATAGCATGTTTATGCTTATTTCATATCATTAGGTATGAAGTATTATGATAATTACTAAAAAGATGAGAGAGAGTATGATCATTTCATCAAATTCTTGTGAATGAACATGGCATAGGTTGTAACAAATTATGAATGTTGTTCACTTTGTACATTCCACAAAGATGTAGAAGATGATACCTTGTTACTAAAATATCTTCTAAGTTATTTAAGTATCACAGACTATAGTTGGCCTGTTCCTAATTGAACGGCTTGGCTTTCATAGTATTCCACATTCATAGGTAAATAATAATTGAAATGTACCTAAGATAAAACTCACAAACCAAATCAATGCAATACACTTGTCCATACATACTGAACAGTACAATTAGTATGAAACTGTCAAAATTATTCTATACAGTTTCCACTCTTTCTCTTCATGTAAACAAGGAACTTATTCAGGAGAAATGGTGAGCAATCTGTCAATATGATACTAAACTTGACATATTAAAATAAGTTAAGACTCACCGTTAAATGTACACTTTTTTTTTATTCGGCTCTTACCTTGGGACTTCAATTAATTAAATCCAACTAAATAATGGGATTACTAAGTTCCAACATTTATGTATCATACATACTGCAATCCACCTGTTAATTCCATGGTACATTGCTTTGATTGTGTTATGCAGCACTGTTGCAGCTATGGGTATACTATGGTATACTAGTACCATTAACTTGTAGTTGTTCTTGGTCCAAATAAATGTAATATTTAGTGCTTACTATAAATCTGAAATCATATCAAAACACACACCACACAACCGAGGCACCCTTTTAAGATTATCTTCAACCTGTGCATCGCGCACCGGTTTTTTTTTTATATTTCTTATCTGCCTCTTTGTAACAAGCTTACCGTGCGTAATATTTAGGAACTCTGTTAAGAGATGAATTTTATTCACATTAGCCACAGACCTACCACGATAAGTTACCATGACGACGAAGTTACCGGTTACCTATACGCGAAGTACTTTGTATGATTGCGTCGTTTATTATTAATACTATAGCAATTATGCATTTAGTAGAATTGGTGCATTCACTCATTAGAATCAGGTGAATCCAAGTATTTCAATCACAACAATGGGACTCCGATACCAGCGGAATAGATTGTACCCATTTTGGTCAATTAAACTTTAGTAGGCGTATGATAATATCTCACTTCTGAAGCTGTTAGGGTAAAAACACCACTTCATCACTAATACATAATTTATTAAATGGTTAACAAGGCAATCACACAGTAATTTTAAGATAGAGTAACCGCGACGCGCCGTATCCGTGTAACGTCCGTTGACAGCTCGCCCGACGCCGTAGTGAAGTGACATGCCGGTGCTAGTGTTGTACCGGGCTAATTTCCTTACAGTTCGGCCATTCACTGACCAAACCTTCGGCCCGAAGGTCAATTCTTCAGTATATTTGAAACTTAAACAAAACTGGCCAAAAGCTCGTGGGTCCAAGTTCTGTATAGGGTTCCGTAGATCGATAAACAACGTGAAACTGATTCTAGCACTAACAACCACTGAGGTGAGGTGACATGTGTGCAGAAAATATAAAAGTTTGCTGTTAAATCCTAAAAACACTTTATGTGTTTTCACATTAATGAATACTTTGTATTGGTTAGACTTGGCAAAAACACGTTACTGAACAAGAAGGGCGAAAAATATATCGTTCGTCCTTCTAGGTCACGTAATGCCCTTCGAAGTCCCTTCGTCTCAATAAAAGTAGCCGAGTGTGAATCCTTGTGACCTGTCAGGTGACTGATTGAATCGATAGCCGAGACCTTGTGGCTATCTGTTATCACCATCTGGCATTTATGGCGAACTTGTGACGCGCATGGGCTTTAACAGGTGCATTCGTGCTATCGTTGAAACATATATAATTTATCGCCATTTGATGTTTATCACACGATTCTTACGGATTGAACAAGCGGCGAGGGTATACATATTATATTGCAACATACATATAGGTAAAACAACATTATGTATAGATGGTATGAATATACAATATACACTATGATGATGATGATGATGATGATGATGATGATGAAATAAATGTCATAAGTCGATCCAGCAGACTTGTTTACCCTTGACAACGTCATAATCCAGTGGTAAAAAAATCTAAATGTTACATTATAAACGACTGAATGCTTTTAAATGCCATACCAATCAATTAAGGTCGATGTGTGATGAGTGTTGATGATTGCTCAACATGTTTCCATCCATCATGAGAATCCTCATCAAGGAGCACCCGTGGCCAAAGCCCGAGGCGCGGGTGCTGGCCGCGGTATGCGCTGGCGGCGGCGAGCGCTGGCGTTGGCAGTTCTGGGAAAAAACTAGAGATGCACCGGATATTCGGTAACTATCCGGTATCCGGCGTATCCGGCCCGTATTTTACTATCCGGCCGGATACCGGATAGTGACTTACTATCCGGCCGGATACCGGATAGTAATTATGCTTAATTTTGGGATAAATAGATTGATCATAAAAAGGTAAAAAACAGTAACGGTAACAATAATAATCATTAGTGGGGTGCATTTAGGCTCCCGAGAGTAGGTTAGTCGGTCGGTCCCCCAAGGGATTCATTGTGGCTGTCATAAGCCACTTAGTTGGCGGAAAGTCAGCACCTGCTTTGATAACAGTGTAGTGATTGCTATCTCCGGGCCTCTTTTCTATAGCCCAATTTACTACCTATACAACTGGCAACATCTTTTATTTGTAACTTAAAAACAGTAGGTAGATAAAATTATGGTCATAATTTCGAATCTGGTTACAAGATAAGTCAGCCCCCGACATGCCCCCGAGCTACAAAACACAAAAGTGTCAAAATATGCACGAAGCGCCCCCTGATAAACTCAAAATAGGTATAGCACCGCCGGCCGAACATTCGGCGGCCGGATACCGAATATTCGGCCGCTGGTCAGGCCGAATATACGGTATCCGGTATCCGGCCGAACAACTATCCGTTGCATCTCTAGAAAAAACTACCCTTATTGTATCTTTTGTCAAAAAGCGGGTTGCACCCAACCACTCATCACATTACTCGGTAATAAGGGCCTGTCTACACTGTCCTCCGACGCAATACCTAAAACCACCACCTGACACTGACCAACCACAATCACGCCCTTCCGTACTACGTTGTTACAAATAATGAGTGGAAGATTTAATTAGAGACAAATAAAAACTATTTAATGACAATACATTTTTATTCCAGCAATCTAGTCTACTTGCTCCAATGGCAGAACTTCCGTCGATTCTACCTGTACGTGATGACCGACAACTACCGCAACATCATCACTAGGCACAAGAGCAAATTGCTCAGCGCCGAGATCAAGAGCAAATACGACCTCGACGAGAACACGATCGTGTCTGCCGGCACGCTGCCCGACCTGGACGAGGCTTATTCTAGGTAAGAGTCAGAAACTCTGAACTTTAGTGTACAATGGTAACTGATTTCCAGCGCTTCTATCCGTACGTGACGAACACTCTCGTTAGTAATATCGTACTTATCTCCCTAGATGCACAATGTACTATTGTTTACACATACAGAGCAGCGTGTGTATGCGCACGTTATGAAAATTATTAAGCTTCTAATACCTTTGAGAAACACATTTGAGAATTATAGTTAACTAATTGATAATAATGGCAGTTTTTAAATATTGGTTTTCTCAATCTAACGAGTCATATTCTTTGTAATTATTAGAGATCGGAACTATGGGTGCAAAACTTTAACAAAACTTCTCAAGTGGACTTGACATTGACATAGCACATTCATGCATAAAATATACAGGTCTACACACCCACACATTGTAAGTTGAAGATTCCGAAATAGGGAATAAAGTTGGATACAGATTACAAGACATGTCAATTTTAAAGTTTTGCACCCCTAGTAATATAATTGTCGTCCTGACATGCCACGCAATGCAAGTTGCTGGTCCAATAGTTGTGTTTATTCAGTCATATCATATGTTGCCGCTGTCTGTATTAACTAATGCATTGCTATGTAGAGCAGAAAATGTAGTAAGCAAGGGTTTTTTGTAACACCATTTATGGCAGGTCGATTTCTTTTAACCGTTCCTCTGTGGAAAAGGCCAGCCGGGTGCTAGTAATAAAGGCGATTATTTAGCATGATTTGTTAATATTAGAATGTGTTTAAATAATTTAAAAATATATTCTATCGAAATATGCTGACTCAAGTTCACATCACACTCAATCATTTGGGAATTATAGGGAATTTCACTTTACTCCCTCTACGCACGCAAGCAATGGTGCGCTTAGACAACAAGTGTGATGAAAAAAACAACACGAAACAGAGATATTTCGTTTGATATTTTATTTGGATAAATAAGGTACTTACATAAAAATAAAACATCTAAAACCGATTATCTAAAAATTACATCAAAATAAAACTCAATGGTCAACTCTCAACTCAACTCACCAGTAATGTCGAGAATAATATTGTTAGAAGGTACTTATTGCAAGAAATTTTTAAACCCACAAATACTGTTATTTAAAATATCGTCACGTTACTCGCAATAGTTACGGCCGCTGTACTCCCAAAATCGCAAATTTAAATATTACTTGGATTATGAAATGTAATGACGTTTTAACAAACAAAAACAAATAAAACTGATAAAATGAACAGATATGGTAAGTCAATTAAGGTTAAATATGTGTAACGTTGTTTCCAATACTAGATAATATTTGATCGCTGCAGGTGTCCGAGATCGATAGTTATTAATGTTATTATGTTTGGCGCCAGAAGTCTATCGATAAGTATATACTAGTACTAGCTACATGGTTAGTTGTTACATTTTTAAGGACCTTCGATTACACGCAACGCAATACGCTTATTTTGTTTTCTCATGAAGCCCCACGGCTTACATTTTCTATGCGAGCAATAAATTACCTTTTCATCACACTTGCTGTCTAAGCGCGCCATTGCTTGCATGCACAGCGGGAGTAATAGAAAAGTGAAATTCCCTAGGGAGTAATAGAAATGTCAGTACGTCATTTTGTCTTAAAACTATTTTTTTTGTCAAGTGTGATGAAAAACATTGTATGCATCACAGTCGGTAAGTAGAATACTAACTCGAGTCATTAAAAGCCCTCCGCCTACGGCGTCGGGATTCTAACACTCTCGTTAGTAATTCCGTACTTACCTTACCTCCCTTGATGCACAATCTACTAATAAAGTACCGCCCATGAAAAAATATTATCTTTAGCCAGCAATACTAAAGTAGGTATATCATACCATTGCGAAGATGTTGTAGATAGTCGAAGTGTTACTAGGTTTTGTATTTCAATATGGTTCCCGGTACTTATCGAATAAATATGTTTAGCACGAATTGTTTTCAACTACCAGTGATTTTCATGTTTTTAAGAATCAGTGTGTGCAATGACAATCATTTACGTTATTATAAACGTTAACATAAAGATTAACGACGGCCATCTTTTCCAAGTACGGGTAATTGTGAACATGACCACGTAACGACAATCAAGAGAAGTAGTCGGGCACCTAATGATCATTGAATGCAGTCTAGCATTTCCATTACCCACACATTGCGTTATTTGCGTTCCACATATAGACATTCACATCCCCTTTCCACGATTAGGTATGGTTTTCCTTTCACACTAGAAAGAAAGCACTACGAGCGACAGAGACAGGATGGGGTGTTATTCTTGCTGCCCACATAGACCAGTAACCGTTCCAAATGTTATATCATGTAGTTACTATGGGTATCTAAGGCCAAGATACACTGGTGCCTGACCTTTGACGGCTTCTGATTTGCCCTGACGTCGGGTAAATAATGAAATACGCGGTGCTCTCTAACGCGCGGTGAAAGTAGCCTTATCAAACATCTGATTTTCCATGTGGGTAATTCTGTTTTTTCTAGAACCCATTACGAGTAATGTCAATATGGCAATTTGTTTCCGATTACTGTGGGCGATGGAATGTAAAGCAAATATATGATGTATGAATGTATGTATATAGGTTGGTAAGCACCTAGTTGATGGATTGACGTTGATGTAACTTCTGCAAATTAATACTTATATCACGCATTGTTTACTCTAACAGTGATATTCATAATAGTGTCCGGTTGTATTAGGTATCAAGTAGTATTTAGTACCATAAAAAATATTTCATAATCAGCATCCTACCTAACGTCCTATATCTACTAAATGGAGGTTCTTGTTCAAATGTAGTAAGAAACCGTTTCTTTCTCTATTTTCCTGATAGCAACTAAAATTGCATTATACCTAAGCAAATTAATGTAAATTCACACATGACACTAATTAAGCATTGAAATTGTATGGGAAACCTAGTCGTTGGAACTGCAATCGCATGTGATTTTCATTGCAGTAATTAAATCAACACAGATTGCGTTGTCGTTTGGCAGAAAATCATACCCAATCAAAACTCTATTAAGGTAATAAAAATTTTATGGTCTCTTGAATCTTCGTTCACTTACAAAGATTTAGTTATGTATTATCAAACCGGAATCAGAAGGGGATTCGAATGTACTGTTGACACAACAAATGACACAACATTTACCAAGAAAAGAGTTGTTTATATATGTAGTGAGTAATTAATTAATCTATTGTCTGTAAGTCTCTGCACTAACACTATGAATATTTGAATATAACCATGAATATATCCTAGATTGACTTTTACACTGTTATGTCAACAGTACTTTCGAATCCCTTTTGTCATCGCGGTTTGATAATATTAACAACCAGTAGGTATGTCACTTCACAATGTAACATTTACAAAAAAATACGTGAATGGATTAGGGTGAAGGGTGCACGTTGCGCTGGTACGGGATTGTAATAATCTATAATAAACTTTGTTATTTTCAAAGACATGCGAGTAGCCCAAAAATTCAACGACAGGTATTTATAAAAAAAAACAGTATATATTTAATAAAAAATCGTTTATTTGAGACTGATTTGATCCATATTTTAGTGCTAACAGTAAACTTAAACCCTACATTAGTATTTATATAAAAAACGACACCTAAAAACTAAAACATATTTATATAATAAAAAGGATAGAAAACACGAGGGAGGGGCTTCAAACGTCATCTCGCCTTACCTATCACCACATCGATTCAATATTTGGCGAGTCGACAATCTAGGCGTTCCGATGTCCTCAAGAGGATGTTGCTACTGCTGCCCAGCACACGCCTCAGCGTAGACCCTATTCTTTTACGCCTCATGGCACATAAAAGTCATCTATTCGGGCCTCCGCGAACATGCCCCATGCACTGCATTTATTTAGATTACTTATATTGAAAGAAATTGTCATAATATGTACATGTGAGAACGTGCTCGGTCCTTTGTTTGTATACACACAGCTACGTGCCGAACTGTGAGATTGGTGTGGCATGCTATAAAAGCTAGATATAGGCCCAGCGTTCCTCATGATTCTTTAGCAAAAGAGCAGTTTTGTCAGGCTATTGAAAACAACTTGCTGGTGTTACAATTAGTCATCGTCCATTGACGAATCAGGCCATCTTTGACTGATTCTTGATCGATGTCACCAATGAGACATGTTGTTGTATATGGGAATTTTACATACAGTCGACTCTCGTTATTTCAAACCTGCGATAATTCGAACCTCTCTATAATTCGAAGTTATGACGAGGTCCCTAGAAGATCTCTTGCTATTTCGAAAAAAATCAATACATTTTTACACACTTGGTAATTCAAACAAAAAAGTAGTAGCTACACAACAAAACCACGCGTTAATTCGAACTCGTGGGCGTCAAACATTCGACAATTCAAAGTTATGAGATTAACGAGGCAAGTACCGTACATTTTAGAAAAGTTGCACGAGCATTTGTTGTTAATTGGGCATTTTCGCGAGAAGAGATACAAAAACTTATTTTTCTGAAACAGGTAAATTTTATGTTTTTCCTGCTCAGAATCACGAGCTCTTTCGATCCTACTAGAAGAAAAAAAGTGTCCCAACTTTTTGTTTCTATTACGTAACCGTTTTTCAAACACTGTACAGCGGTTACAAAGTGGAGAGCATGTAAAATGTATGAAAAATGTGGGACCATTTTTTTCTTGTACTTTTTTTCTCCTAGTTTGAAAGAACTCGTTATTCTGAGTAGGAAAAACATTAAATTTACCTACCTTAAAAAATTTTTTTTTGGATCTCTTCTCGCGAAAATGCCCAATTACATATTGTTTGCCACTCCGTTAAGTTACTTTTCCGTTGGTAATGTGTACAGATTAAAAGTTTACGTTAGTTATGAGTCCTAGAAAGTATAGATGCTTGACGATTGCTAAAAATATAGGACTTAATCGAAAAAGTGGAAGTAGGTGGGAAGAAAAGTGAAAAAAATGCATTTAATAAATAACAGTTGATTATTACTTAACACCTCGTACTTTCATTTTTTCTCCCGAATATTTCCGACCATTTGATATTTCAAACTCTCAATAAATCGTAATATTTGGATAGGTCCTTCGAGTTTCGAATTAACGAGAGGCGACTGTATTATGTACAATGAATTCATCGGAACGTTATGCCACTACATATCACGAGTAGTAAGAGATTTGTTGCAATCTATTGTATAATGTCACTTTGAGATAGTTTCCAAAGGGCTGATTAGGGTTCCGATCGTTTGAGTGTACCTACAGTCGACTACAAATGATATATCCGCTTTCTCACGTCACCTTCTTCCGTAATATAAAATAAAAGTAGATAGGTAGAGGTACATCTCTCTGTAGCCGTCTATATCCACTTAATCGCTATATATTTAAAGCAAGACCTCCCCTAACACATTTATTATGTTTATTACAGAAAAGTGCACGGATTTGAGTCCGTGGCGGAACTGTACAAGTTTAGTTCGTCGGCCTTCTACTTACATAACATCAAGACACCGATGGTGTTCATCAACGCGCGCGACGACCCCATAGTACCTGATCCGCTATTACCTCTCATCAGGGAATTTGCTAGTAAGTGCTTCCAACAATCCAATCGGACTGATCTAATCAGTCGTTTTTATTTCAGTACTCTTATCACCTCTACGTTTAAATTAATGTTCTGAATATTTTCGTATGGTATTTCCGGGCTGATACGATTTTGAAATATTTAGCTAACATCATTTACATTATTAGTATGATTTAAAACGGGGTATTTACCGTATAAATTTGTAATATTGAGCACCCGGTATTTAGTCACTATTGCAAATAATATATCATCTTCAAGAACGTATCTACTCGGATTCAGAAGGCGGAAACGCACTTGTGTCTGCTGTATACCTACACATTTGAACATTATTTTTATTTCTATGGCTCGGTTAGAAACCTTAAGAATACCTACTAAATGAAAATCAAGCATTCTTGCTTTTAAAAAATCGAATCTTCATATTTTATGCTACCTTCGATGTCTGTTACATCATTTTGTTTTCGTAACAGTTTATCAGATACCAAACGTCAATGATGACTCAACTTCACATGAACGACTTAAGAATAATCTAGATATTTCTTTTGAGATACCAATATATTAAAGTGTCATAAAACCCGTTTTATCTAGTTCTCCAAATTTTATAAACCGGTTTCTTATAAAAGCCGAGGTTAAAACTTGTCATATATACCACCCCGAATTTCACTGAAATTTCGTAAACTTTAAGCACATAAAGTCTATTCATCTTTACTTGTCTTATCACGTAAACATACCACAGACTAAGTGAAATAAACAAAACGTCAACGATGATCGAAAGACAATCACTAGTGATTAGAAATGTCGATATAATGAAATGTCAGCTTAATTTCACTGCTTACGTAAATAGAGGATTATAGATTTTGCATCGTCTGTCAGGAAAATAATTAATTAGTACAATATTACTTATATCAAAAACTATGGTTACTCAAATATTTATTTTTTTTATTCTAAAGAAAGGGTAGAAAATAAATCGATAAAATAAAAATATATCGGTAACAGAAATCCGCAGGCAAGCCAGCGGCCCTACCGCGAACGTCGAAATTCGTAAATTTCGAGGATTTTTCTCTGTCACTCCAACGAAGGCGCCACTAGAGTCATGAGAAAAATCAACATCAAGAGCACCCGTAACCAACAACATGAAGCGAAGTAGCGAAACGAATGACGTTTGACGTGAAGATTTTATTCAACATTCAATAGACAACTAAGTACAGCCTGTCTTTGAATAAAATAAATTTGAAATCAACTACAACAATTTTGGTTAATTACTGCAATTTATTTTAATTGCATTTTTCCCAAGTTGTACTTGAAGTATTAATATCGATATATTGTCATGCCAACATTACAGTACAATAGACAATCTAGACATCGCAATGTCACATCAATGTCGGGTGTTTTTAAAGGTATCCGAGCGTAACAGCGTTTATTGACGAAAATCTTTAGAGAAATGATATTTTTCAGTGATTTTTTGAGTGATTGTAATACTTTGCGAGGTTTTTTAAGTATGCAACAACATTTGACGTGATGATTATTGTGTAATTGCAGATTAAAGTGTGATAATGTTTTCAGAAAATGTTTGTTTACATGATAAGACAAGTAAAGATGAATAGACCTTAGTAGTATGTATCACAAACTGTCAGCTACTGATTGTACACACATTTATCACGTCACGTATTCAGCCTCTCTCAGTCCACTGCTGGACGTAGGCCTCTCCTATGTACTATGCGTATCGTCGCATTAGGAGGTTAATGTCCATGTGTGTCTACTGTGATTATGCTGCTGGCTATCATCAATCTTCTATAAGGAATTTTCATCGACACTTTAATCCCTTAGTCGACTCTTACGACACCCACGGGATGATTTGGGATGTATACAAATGTATTCTTACTGCCGTCACCACGAATACATGTACATTTATATAAATAAATATCTTGGGACATCTTACGCAAATCGACCTAGTTCCACGGTAAGCTCAATTAAGGCTTGTGATGTGGGTACCAGGCGACGATATATATAATAGATAGATACATATAGATACTTAAATACATATACAGCCATGACAAAGGAACAAATTTGTGATAAAAAAATACACAAATAACGCCCTCGCCAGGATTCGAACCCGGAACCTCCAGCTTCGTAGGCAGGGTCACTACCAACTAGGCTACAGAGATCGATAAGTGTATGAAGTAGCAATTAGTGAAAGCAAACAATAACAGTAATAACAGATGCCGTGTGGTGACGGCAGTAAGAATACATTTGTCACCACCCCAACTCCTCCTGCGGGTGTCGTAAGAGTCGACTAAGGGATTAAAGTGTCCATTCTACAAGATTGATGATGGGCAGCAGCGTCATCATAGTGGACACATTACTGCGATCGCCAATCCGCTTGCCCAGCGTGGCGATTATGGGCATTTACCTCCTAATGCGTCTGTACGCATAGTTAATAGGAGAGGCCTACGTCCAGCAGTGGACTAACATAGGCTGATGATGTGATGTGATGAAACAATAACAGAATAATTCCCACCTCCAGGTTCCCACGACAAAACAATGTTCCTAGAGCTCGCCCACGGCGGACACCTGGGCTTCTACGAGGGCGGCCTCGTGTACGCCAACCCCGTCACGTGGCTCGACCGCGCGCTCGTCGGCCTCGCCGGCGGCCTCCTCATGGCGCACAACAAGTGCTCCGCCAAGGACTCCGTCTCAGAACACATCTCCGACGACGAGCCTGACCTCATCAAGTCGGCCACCATCGTCTACAAAGATCCGCTCGACAAAACGAAGCTATCGTAGAAAAGGCCTTAGGTTAAGTTTGGCTCTCAGCCAAATTAGCTCAGTAGCGCTACCATGAGATTCCGCTACGTTTTTTTTATACCACGTCGGTGGCAAACAAGCATACGGCCCGCCTGATGGAAAGCAGTCACCGTAGCCTATGGGCGCCTGCAACCCCAGGGGTGTCACATGCGCGTTGCCGACCCAATAAAAACTTGTACACTCCTCTTTTGAAGAACCCCATACTGTAGTCCAACGGGAAAATCTCGGCAGGGAGCTCATTCCACAGACGGACCGTCCGCGGGAGGAAGTTCCTCTGAAACCGCACGGTGCGCGACCATTTAGGTTGCAAGGTGTTGAGTATTCATATTAAAGCGCGTTTACTTTCTATCCATCCCGCTCGCCCTTGCGTATTGGCGCGAGCGAGACGGGTAGAAAGGAAACGCGCGTTAATGACGTCGCGGTAGCTCATGGTACGGCTACAGGTTCGCGTTTGACGCCACGCCACTGAAAATATATCAAGCGTTTTGCTGCGGTAGGCTTTTTGATGGTTTTTACTGTGTAAACATATGATAGTATAAGTTGCCTTGGACCAAGTAACCAGTGGAAACGGTGATAGTATATTCACTTGTAAATCAGCTTGGGAAATTGAGATTTTCAGGCAGTATCATATCAAATATGTGTCGTTATCAGTGAAAGAGCGAGAGTGTTTATGAAATGTTTCCGCTTTGACAGGTTACTCTTATGAAGTTATAAGCTGATTTCATCTGAGCAAATCTCTTGCTTGTAAACGACACGTTAGACATATAAATCTGCATTCTGTATTTACTTTTAAAAAGTCTACTGCTTTCTTGGTCCTTGAAATGTGCGTCAGATCCGTGCGATAGGTACAGGGGTTAAACCTGATATAGTAACCAAATAACCACATAGAAATTACTAAAATAAAATAAACGAGTGAAATTGTGAGTGTGATAAACGTGTACCAGTTATCGTCAAAATATTTGATAAATTCCATATAATATCATTTTTCTGAATAATCTCAAATGTCCCATTCCACACGAATCGAATTGCAGCGGTTAGCTTGGTTTTCAATATTGTGATATTTTATATATAGATGTAGAGTATATTATTAAATTTTTTATACATAGATATATGTTCAAATTAAATGTGGTGTGCAATGCAATGAATTAAATTTATGTAGTATGTTAGTTTTAAAATTCAAACGTTTCATGCACAACGGTGTTTGCACTGGGTACTTACAAATGAGATTTTTAGTGCTAATTCCAGCCATAAGGTTAATTTTTGGAGTAGGTATAGGATTTGATACTTAGATGACTGCAAATTAATACTGAGTCAATTTACAGAGTATCTAATGGTCACCTAAGAACTCAAAAAACATTTTATACGATCTTTGTCTTTGCACATAATAAGTGTATAGTATTTGTAGCACAAATGCAACTCTGTTACATTAACCACGTTGTTGCAATTACTATATCAATAAGCCATGTGTGCAAAAGTTGTGTAATACAATAGTGGCAGGGGCAGATCATTGTCAGGATGGCCAAGCTGTGTTTATTGTGAGATGAATGGTGCTCAAAAATGGCCTATACATACTTTCAAAGTATACTTTAATCTATAGCCCTTACCACTTCGAATGAATGTTAGCCACGCTACTTTGGACAAATAAATAGATATAGCTTATTTTAGACTACATGAATACCGTTAATTGAGGACGATACCTCGCTTTTTAAGCTTATTTTGAATCCAACACTGAATACAATTTTCGGATTCAGGTAATTATTGTTCACGTTTTGAGTGTCATTTTTATTGTTAGTAGGTATCTATTTGCAGGGAGTACTGACGGTATTGTAATAAACAATAATAAAAGTTTGTGCAACGTGCTTTCTAATAACTTCTATTATAATCAGTACCCTCTGTTAGTAGTTATTTTATAGTTGAGCGTATTTCGATTGGCGCCACGCAAGTGTGTAAGAAGCAAGAACTCAAAAAATGTACATTCCTTTTTAATAGGGGTAATATCGGTGCATAGCGTGAAGAACTTGATAAATCGAGATATTTAGGTAAACAAAAATAAATTTAATTTATGACAGATAGAAGTTCAAATTCCTTCTACTTTTCATCTCGAGTTATCAAGTTCTTCACGCCATGCACCGATATATACGTATCGTAGATTTCAATTCGTTTTGGATTGTCTATGGGCATGACCAGTGACCCGAATCCGAAGTCTTTATCAAATTGTTGGTTGCTCAGGTACCTTACACGGGGCTACCCTATCATTGTAGTAGCCTATCGTTATGGAAACCATGAGTAAGCCATAAGGTTAACCCTTAGACCAGCCATACACGGACCGTTTCAAGCAGTCCGTCCCGTACAAATTTCTGCAGTCGAATTGCAGCTCCCATACAAGGTGAATGCTTCAAGCTGTCCGTGTATGGCCGGTCTTATCCAGCAGGTTTCCCCAAATAAATAATATATTCCAAATTGTTATGTTCTGGTAATTTAAGAGTAGTCACATGTTCCTAAAGTCCAATCTAATTTAAACCTAACGGTTTAATAATTTGAAATCGAATTCATATTGCTGTCGCAATGAACTTCAGTATATATTGCACTGAAGCTAATTGAGACAGGGAGATCAATTCGGGCGTTTCCGTGAAAAGCCGAAGAGAAAGAATTTTGCACTACATCTGTACAGTATGATGTTGATCATGGCATATAAATATCACTACGATACGATTCATTAATATTGCCCTAGTGATAAAGACATTCGTCCAATATTAACGCACTCCGGTGATCTTAGTAGACACCATGCTATATCAATGGCGGCGAAACGAAATTAATATTTCGAGTTCGAGACTTGATTATAAATTAGTTGCTACAATGATATTCAGAATAAAGATAGTCTAGATTGAGAAGCCATATAATAGATCAGTACATTTTATTTTTAAATCTCGAATTTGTTATGGATAATGTCCCCAAAGATATTGCCAGATCTCTGAAGCCAAGACTATAAAAAAAGTGATGGTTTGTATGAAACAGCTAGATGGATGCCTAAATGGTTAGCATGACACTTGAATAATATAAAGTACAATTTAGAGCTGTGTAAATTACGGTAGATATTGTTTTCTAAGGTTTAGAAGTTATTATATGATTATATTGATATATAAAACTTAAAATTACATAGTCTCTTGAGCATGTTCAGTTGACTACTTATGTTAATGTATCGACTTTTTCACTGTATAACAATGCTGAAATGTGCTTGAGTGTAAAAAGCGAATAGGTAATTGTTGTCGATTGTACAATACATAAATGAGTTTTTTTGCTTTAGAAAACTGTATCTACCGATAAATATGATATCCAAATAATTGTGTATGGAAGTGTTATGTTATTGCTTTATTTTAATAGACGATACTTATTAGAATTAGATTGATTGAAAATCAATTAAATTGTTCGCATAGAAAAGCTTCTGCTGAGGCTTTTATGAAACAATACCTACCAGTCTTTGACAAAGTATAAATTGATGTATTGTAACGTTGTTTTTAAAGTATAATCTTAGCAACAATGTTACTAGGTACTTATTCATTTTAAACATGACGTTACGGTCGTAATGGTATGTACCTAGCAATTTAAAAATTAGGAACTTGAAATACCTACATGCGATAGTATTAAATGCCTTTAACCTTTTCACCGCCATTAACTTGATATGAAGTCGGAACATTTTTGTCCCACACGCTGTGACTTGATATCACGTCGAAAATACTAAGTAAAAAATACAACTTGAGTTGGCATGATAATATTATGATATATTACCTTCTTGACGTGACGGAGAATAGGTTAACTTTCTTCTTGATGTGCAGGTTACAGGCAAGAATTCACAGCAATTGAATACATCTTCACTGTATGTATGTATAGAATAACTATGGCATATGAAATTGGGGTGGTGGGTTTTAAATCGATTAATCCCATCCCGCCAATAATCACCGTGGTTGTTCCCAACCCGACCGTGTTGAGTGGTTATAATATTATATTAGCCAATTTGATAGCTAACTACGAGTATGTATTACACCACCATCTTGTAGCATAAATTGAAAACTTAAACAAGACGTGTTAACTTCGCACCAACGAACTGAGAGCCGCTCGCGCTATGGCTACAGTTCACGCATGGCCCCTGTTGGGAGTATTTGGTCATCGTTTAGGCCACGGAATACTATAGTTCGACTCACGAAGACGCCCAGATTTATCGAAACTAATGACGCAACACATACTATACCTACCAATCAAAGCACGCGTCTTATGCCCGCCTTTCACTGCGAGCGGAACGGACTCATTAATTGCTCCATTTCACGTTTATCGCTGGCCAAGTGCTAGTATGCAGTTGACGGCTGTAAGCAACACTAGCGGTGTAAGTTAAACGGAGCCATTAATGAGTCCGTTCCGCTCGCAGTGGAAGCCGGGCATTAGTGAGCGAACAATCTACTTATAATAAAGGCTGGGCCACACCGGATGCGTGTACATGTGCGTGGCGTGCGCGTTGTAATGTCGAAAATGTCATAGTAGATGACACACCACTTACACGTGCTGCACATCCGGTGTGGCTTGGCCTTAAGGCTTCAATATTTTCTGTGGAACAGCCTTTAGTAATTAGGTACATCATGCACAATAATTTTTAGAATTTGCCTTTACGTTGTAACTGATGGAGCTTAATGTGTTCAATCACAACAGTGGTTTGTAACAATAGTTTATTTATTTGTGTGTTGAATGTGATTATTAAAACGATATTACAGCATGAATCTTTTGGCTTTTTATTATACTTACTTAAAAATGCACAACTGGATGTACGTTACCAGTCAATAACATCTCGGGGACACTAGGGTAGGGTTGAACGTGACTATTTTTTTCTGGTTTGTCAAGATGTCAGAAATTACACCGTTAAATGTGAGAAGTTTAGTACAAACACAAACGTCCCACTTTGTCGCTTGCCATAAGTGTGTAGAGTTGCAAAGTGACCGTTATTTTGACTAAAATTCTCAGATTTACGTGCATAAAATTAATCTATTATTTACCTTTTGAAAACATGCCGGTACATTATCCGGTGTTACTTTTGTACTTGGTCTCCGCTATACGACGACGATGGTCGCCAAACACTCACCAAATATCTGCAGAACTTCGAAATGCGCAAATTTCAGGATTTTTATCTGTCACCAATGACACCTTCGAGCTTCGTTGGAGTGACAGAAAAAAATCCCCCAAATTTATACGAATTTCAGTGTCCGCAATAGTAGGTGACATGACTTTAGGCCAGATTACACTTGTACTGTAAGGGGTGAATATTATATCACTATCTCATTCCTTAGTATAGCTTCCTACAACTCATACCTATATCAAACCGGAATCAGAAAGGGATTCGAATGTACTGTTGACACAACAAATGACACAACATTTGCCAAGAAAAGAGTTGTTTATAGATGTAGTGAGTGATTAATTCATCTATTTTCTGTAAGTCTCTGCCCTTAAACTATGAATATATGAAAATAACTATGAATTTATCCTAGATTGACTTATACACTTTTGTGTCAACAGTACTTTCGAATCCCATTCTAATCGCGGTTTGATAATACCGTCATCTATAAAAACACGAAAAGTTGCGAGAGCGAAAACTGTGTTGACGTGTTGACTCTGACTGTTGACTCAACGACGGTT
This sequence comes from Thaumatotibia leucotreta, assembly GCA_025490895.1. Lineage (NCBI taxonomy): Eukaryota > Metazoa > Arthropoda > Insecta > Lepidoptera > Tortricidae > Thaumatotibia > Thaumatotibia leucotreta. The sequence continues at coordinate 10,980 of JALPQI010006718.1, read as the reverse complement.
TGAAAACTTTGATAAATAATCATACTGACACTTCCGCACTTTCCGCCAAAGCGAGAGAGTTGGGAAACGTTAAATTTTCAATTTCGTGTTAAGAGCCACAATGCCAATGCCACAATACATAAGTACGAAAATATTTTATAGGTTCAAAACTTATACATCGTGTTTTTAACAGACTCCAAAAAAGGATCTTCCCATTCGTCGACATCTTCAAGGATCCGTAATTAACTAGGAAAACTAAGCAATTTAGGTAGGTAAGTACGTAAAGTTACAAAAAAATAAAAAAAATGTCAGCCTCCTAACCGTGAGTTGCTAATATTCTCACAATGTCAAGAGCTTAGTTGCAGGCGGCCAAACACAATGAAACTACGAGTTGACTGTGGAACCCTAAACAGACGTATTAGGTACGTTATTCATACGAATGAGCATAACAATTTTGGTAACTTTCCTCCTCAGCGAGTACCTACCAAGCAAGATTACCAAAGTACATATTGTAAATATTTTCCAAAATTTAGTGCGGAACTTTAGTTCTGCCGTGTTAGTTCCAATTTTAACCGGTTGGTTTTAAATCTGTATAAGTATTTTGACATAAGAGCAATTACAGAACGGAGCCTGATGCTGTGCTTGACCTGATATGCTCTTGGCCGGTTTATTTAGTTTAGAGTACCTAATCAATGTTGAGCCGCAGCTTTATAGAATCTCCCTTCCTGTTTCCATGTGCCGAGAGATCTCGGGTTGATTTTTTGGCCAAAATTAGGCAAATTAGCGAACTTCACATCACCTGTATAAAAAACTACATGCTTCATAATAATGTAGGTATTAATTAGGCAAACAAAATAAGCGGGTTCAATGATAGTCATTCCTTTTGATAAATAAGTATATTTCTAGGTCAATAATATAAAACTTTAAGAGACGGGTGAATTTACGCTGCCTTATCCTTCTAAATATTACATCTAGATAATACTTCTATCTTAAAATATTTTGTAAATGGAATATTATAATTACGTCATTCGAATCGTTTTTATTTATACGACTCCTGCTGTCGAACCGTTTCCGTGACACACATTATTTGAGCAATAAAAAATATGAGATCAAGCTAAAAAAATGATGGCCGATTTTTTTATTCAGGTTAAGATTGTTTTGAATTCAATACTTATTTCTAGGCACAAGGATCGTGATAACGTGTAGCGTTTGTCTTATACATATAATTATGTATAGTTATATTCAAATATAAACTTCGATCCACATGACGACATACAGTATGAAAAAGTTTATAACAAAATGTATAATACTGTAAAACCACTCGTAATCATAACGGAATAATTTATTACCTTCATGTCAGGCATCTTCGAATTAGCAGTTCTGACACAATTTTACTATCGAAGTCGTAAGTTACTGTTTATCAATTTAGTCGCAATATTATGGAGGTTAATAACAGTTAGGTACATAACAGTTAAATACTCTTATTACCAACTATAAAGGGGTAACTGATAATGATTTATCAATATTCCAAATACAAATATCACAACATTTCCCTAACTTAAAACTTAACTCTCTTTACAGATACACCTAAGCATAATACATCAAATATTTTGAGATACATACACACTCAGTTTTAATATAAAAATTGATCGAGGTACAGTGCCAGATCTAAAGAAAGAGCCATGGTCTTTATTTTACTATAGAGAGCAATTGCTGCTATTTTTAGTATACCTAAATTATAAAAATAGCATGGACACTAAAGTATGGCCGCTGGGAGAGCAAATGCGTAACATTTACCAATAATAAATATAATAATAAATGTGACATTTCGACATTACAAAATTTGAGAAGGTATTATAATAATTATCCTTACTATCATTTAAGTATTTTATATTATTCACTGAAAAAAATATTTTCATATAAACCTTCCTAACTATATTAATCAAACTGATATTTTACAGTCTTTTTACACATCTGTTTTAGATCTGAGTATTTTCAGAATAAATTAAAGCTTTTTTTACAAAATAGTTATGTATAAATAAAATCATGTAAATGCAATTAAATCATCACTTAAAGTATCATATAGTCAGCATATAGACGTAGGGTCACCTTCCATTGTGCACGCTACATTATCTAATTTATGGGCTAAGTGCATTTTGTTACAAAGTGGATCCATTTCTAGTCCTAATATAATTTGTTCTCTATATTTACTCACATAAATGTATAACTCTTTCAAGGCAGAGAGTGTATCGAACTCATTTAATTGTTGTACGGAAAGCTGTTGCATGGAAGTGCTCAGTTCCTGGTCAGTCACTTGAGGTAATTGTGAAACTGCTTGGTAAAACTGTATCACCATATCCCTGTACGTAGGTAGATCTTTCGCAAACAACAGTTTGTTTGATGGAGAGTCTTTACAAAGCCGGTGCTCTGTTAAGGAACAAGCATCCATAAAAGTTTGGGCGATCACAGACAGTGATGAGTCTACTGTAGCAGTTTTGTTTATATCGAATATGAAATCAGGATTCTTTATAAGATTAACCCAAAATCGGAGTGGCAAACTGTTAGATTTCCAAGCATGAACAACCTCTGGGTTTATGATTCCATGAGTTCTAGCGGCTTCATCAAAGAGATCAAAAAGCCACTTGACTGCCGGCGGCAGTACTTCGTTGACAGTTAAGATAGTGCTAAAGAAATCGTCAACAAATTTATGGACTGTTCCTTTCGTTGATAAAAGTCTCGTCAGAAAGATCTCAGGTATAGCCTTGTGACTGTGTTCAGATGTTTTGTTGATTATATTATGGTACTCAATAGGTCGTACTAAATGGTAGAAATGTACATTGTGATCTAAGTCATTGTTATCCACTCTAATGTGCGAGTTAGTACAGTAAATGCCGGTGCAATTTTTGCACGGAATTTTGTATGGGGTATTAAAACTATCATTTTGTCGTGATATTAAGGACATAATTGCAGATTCCTTAACGCCGTAATGGGCCAAAGTGTTTAGCTTTCGCCAACTGTTGACGGTTTTTGTGGTGACATCTTCGTCTTGGAGAGTCACATGGCCTCCTCTGCCATGTCGCCATTCCAGATCGACTTCGTGGACGGACGGACGCATTGAAAATGGCGTGTTTTTAAACAATGCGTCGAGTATTTTTGATTTAACTTGCGATATACTATCGCAATCTAAAACCTTACACTGGACCTTTTCGTCGAAATCGTCCTGAACAATATGCAACGTCACGATTTGGTAATCAATCTGCTCTTTCAAAAGTTTTTCCTCTGATAAAGAATAGCGAGCCTCGTGAGTAATGGCATCAACCACACCCTTTTCAATTTGATGTTTTATTGCCTTAAATAACAAGAAAAGTGACGAACCAGCATAATCCTTCAGGTAATAATACATACATAATGCCATCCAATTCGTAAGCATTTTCTCGACAACACTTTCTGTTCTTCTGAGCATTAGTTGGGGATGTTTGTTACAGACGGATTTGTCAATAAGACGCAATAGAAGAGACTTGAGTATATCGGTCGCATATTCCATTTTACCCATCAAAATAATCATTAGCAAGGAAGCCACATTAACATTATCTCGAATGTTAAATGATTTTTGTGCTTCCAAAGTATCAATAAATGACAGTAGGAAACATTTATTATTCAAAAGTTGTTCAAATTGAATCATGGCTGCGTCATAATTAGTACGCGGTGTATTTATAAATTGACGTTGAACGTTCAAAATTGGGTGATCCGAAACGCCTGGGAAAAATACTTTCATTACATAATTTACATGATCCAGAGTAGGGATACCTGAATGTTCCAAATCAGCTGCCAAGTCTGACATATCGGTCTGTAATTCTGCAAATGCCAACTTACACTCTAACCTTACATTACTTTCTAGTGTATCCATTTGTATTTGGATACGCTTATATTCCCTTTCAGCTTTAGTGCTTCTTCGACGGTACATAACCAGAACGATCATGAAAATAAGCACTAAGAAAAATGTGCCTGCTGCAATGCCTGCTATTGCTTCGGGGGGGAAATTATAATTACGTAACAATTCATAATGTAGGTAACCAATTGGAAATCTTAAATTTTTACCTATTTTTACTACAACCATTGGCAAATTAATGTCCGTTATTTGTACACCATTTTCATCTGTATTCAGTGGTTGAATTTCTGGTGGGGTGCATAAGAGTTGCTGCATAGTGAGACTTGTAACATTGCATGGTTGAGTACCAATGGTAACAACTACATCTGACTCATCACTTGCCCGTATTAGATTTTCACCTTCTATGACAAGGGGGTCGCCTTTATAAGATTTTATTCTATTCGGAAATTGATAAACATGTGGATCTTCCACGAATACCATGTGAGTTCGTGGCGGGTTGAAATATTTTTCTAAATCGTGCATAGTTTCTACATAGTCCATGACAAAGCCAACTTTCATAGCTATCTGAGGTGTGCTCGTTTGAGATGCTGTTGCTTGTATAATTTCATTATATTTTTTATTGATTGCAGGACTGGGACACTCCATTTGATTGGAATTTAAAACAACACAAGCCGTGAAGTTAACAGGGACTAATTCTTTAGCATGATACAATTTCATTAGAGGTTTTTGGATAGTGTTTAAATTAGTGCCGTGGACTGTTATCATTCTTCCTCCCGACACGAAGCTTTTTAATGGTTTAATTTCCATAATGGTTGGATCGGCTGTATAGTTATATAGGTCGCCCATTAGCGTTCGATTAGCATTGTCGATAGCAACGGTGATCGTATGAATCACACGCGGCATATTGGCTTTCGGGGTTATGCAAATTAGCCTGCTGTTGGAAGTTTGGGTTTTATTTACAGAGCAGGGCAATTCATCTAGATATGCTGATATAGCAGACCCAATATTTAAATGTTGCCCCCCTATTGCCAGTTGCGTTCCGCCAGAAACTGGTCCAAGTGAGGGGTATATACCTTGCAGTTTAATGTTTTTATAACTAAACAAAACTGAAGATTCAGTATAACCAGCCTCATTTTCAACAATCACTGGGGCTACTGAAGAACCATTAGAAGGTCCAGTACGACATGTGATACTCACTGACACCTCAAAATCCACTATTTCACATGGTACTTCACCAATGCGTACCTTCCCAGTTACTTCTTCAACTCGTAAGCCAAGATTACTGCCTTCTATGGTTACTATAGTTCCACCTTCTACAGGTCCGCTTAATGGTTTGATCATATCTATTCGAGGTTTGGGACATTCAGTCACTGGGTTTTCAAGACATGATTCACTGTATGAGCAGGAGTTTCCACACCATGTGCACTGATAGACAGAGTTACGGGTTATACACAAGGAGCAATCCGCATGCTCCCTGTGAGAACCAAGAATTTCACATTTGTACAAAGTGATATTTATGGTATCTATGTAATGCTTATGATTCCAAACAACTTTTACGCTAACATTGTATTCTCCAACATATTCTTCATAGGAATATGTTGTCTTGTCACAGACTATAAAATGATTAGATTCAACTCTGGCAGGTACAATCATGTTAGCCTGCTCAATGCTCACAATGCATTGGAAACCAGTGTGACCTGGTTGCAAATGAGGCAAGTTTTCAACTTCAAGTTCTAGCTCCTTGGGAACATTATTAGGCAGTAGAATTTGGTGCTTGTGTTGCCTGATTCGTGGACAATGTCCAATACCATGGTTTAGTAATTTGGTTGGATTACTTTCTCCACTTATTATAGTCCTCTGGCAGACAGATGTGTCATGTGTACACCTGTTGTCATAGATGCACCAATTGCATGCCCATTCACTTAATATGCAGGACTGACAAGTTGTGTGCCTGGAGCAATCATAAAAGGCAAAATTTCTTGAGACAAAATCTTTGTTAGTTTCTGAAGAATGAACTGACAGAGGCACATATGCATGATCTTGGTTAGGCAATATTTTAGGCCTATGTTTCAGATCTGGAGTAGGACAAGCTAGACCATTTGATGTGACTGCAGCATCTATAGGAGGAGCATTACCAAATACACATTTGTATGTATCACCAAAGGGAAGTTCAGGCAGAGTTCTAATAACAAGTTGGACTGTAGTTACTTCATTCATAGATATTTTATCTGGCATAATTTGTTCAAAGTCAATACATTGCTGGCCTGTGTACCGTGATAGCCACCTTGGAGCACTCTGTGTACCTTTTTGGCACATGCTCTGCACAGTGCAACGTTTTTCCAAGGAACACCAGCCACAATGAGGGTCATTGGACTCTAGACATGATGAACAATCACTATGCTCTGTACACTTTTCTGTAGGAATTTGAACTATTGAATTTCTTGCTAATACATAGAGAGATCTTTGAAATGGTGATAAAGTAGTATCAGGCAGTATTCTTTGGCCAGGTAAGAGCTCATCACTAGCATATTCAATTGCCCTATCTGCATCTATTAGAACCTTTTTCAACTTTCCTTTGTTTGTACCCAAAAATGCAACAGTGTGTAAACCTGTTACAGACATAGTTACAGAAGTTACAAGAGTATCATTCCAGTAGATCACTGGTGAAGTTCTTATAGGATAAAGACCACTAATTTTAAGACCTACTTCACAAAAATTAAGTATGTTGCCCACAGATCCCACACTGGGACATTTACCATCTGATATCATACCTGATATGTATCCCATGTTACGGGACTTAGTACTACCATTGAAACACATATGAACATTCTCATTAAACTTAATTTCTATCTCTTGTAAAGAAAATACGCAAATTGCTGACTTAGCTACAGGTTCATTAGTGATACCTTTAGATGGGCTAAAAGATGTAACAAGTATGGAGTCTCCGGCTTCAATACCCAACTGAGTAGCTAGATTAGTTCCAGCTCTAGCAATCTTAGCATCTTGAACTAAATTATAATTGACATCTTCAATCTTACCATTGTTTTCTTCTCGAACATTACACTCCAGAGTCACTTCGGTGTAGCTGTTGTAGTTGTCATCATTGACACAAGTCCGGGCCAGCCGCGACACGTATCCTAGCTCTTCATTGCCCGCGAGGTGGGAATGTTTTTGAATAATCAAGAAATATGCATAGTCACTAGCATTAAAACCATACACATATTGCACTAAAAAATTGTCTCTATACTTGACATCAATTTGAATGGAGCTCTGTTTGGAGAATGTAGATTGTGCCAGGCGGAGAGTCATGAGGTCGCGACTGGATATGGCTGGGACGTCATGCCTGTAGTCGCCGATATTGGTAAATGTCGTGCCGACATAAAGAACGTTAGATCGGTCCCAGGACATGTACCTTTCGGGCCCGATGAAGGCATAAGTGGATGCATCAGCATCGTTAGCAGCTACGCTTTCGGCTAAAAACTCTGGCTCTGCAGATATATCACCCAACTTGTATTTGTAACACGAACCTTGCGCCACGGAACCACACGCAATCAGTAACCGCGACTCTTGATCGATCACTAATATCTTGTTCACATTGTCCAATAATGCTGTTTTTATTTCGGAATCACAGCCGCTAGCATGGCACATAGGATTATCGGGTTTCGGCCCAGTCCGTATTACATGTATTGGTTTTAGATCCGACTTCAGCTGATGCAGAGCGTTTAAGGAACCCGCGTACACTTGTCCACTAACTTTATCGATAGCGAGGTGATAGAATTGGAATGTCTCATTTTGTTGATTGGGGTATTGTGATATGAAATCGTATCCGTATACTATTGTGCTCCAAAGCCAGAATATTATGACTAACACTGTCCTGAAAGCAGCCATGATTACATTGTATGCTGCTTTCTTGTAAATATATTGCACTTTGTCACAAGCTCTACGTTGTTTTCATTTCATCTTCAACCCATTTTATTTTTCTTACAAAAATAATGTAAAAGCATCCATCGATGCCGATGACATGGAATAAACAATATATAGAACTTTTCATAAACAAGACAGCTTAGGGATGTTACCACATTCATTTTAATGAAATTTCTCAAAATATCATGCTATTAAGAAAAGTGAAGTCTAACAGCTTGTAGAGCCCTTTCCTCCTTAGGTTGGTAGTAGCATTTCACACAAAAAGGTTTTCTCTTCTTAGTTATCTGTGCAAGTATACAGCAATAAAAAAAAAAAACAGTGCAAGGCAAAACTTGTGGAGTTTGTGTTTTTATTATTCAACGTTTAACAAATTATTTAAAAGTAATAATCAAATGTAAATAATCGTGTTTTAATATTTGTTGCTTAATGCACGGTGTTAAGTGTATATATTACAATGTAAACCTTATAAGTACTGATTAACCGCGTTCGTGCGGCAAACACCATGCCGACTAGTTTTTGTGAAGACTGCAGTTTGCTCTTCTGAGTTAGGCTCACGAAAGTCACGATGATGGCTTCAATGTCTACCGGGGGTCCGGGGGATCCGCACACCCAGATGAACACGTACAGGAGCTACGTGACCATGCTGGCGGACCCCGGCGCCAAGGACGAGATCAAACTGAAAGCTGCGCAAGAGCTTAGCGAAAATTTCGAGGTGAGTTTTAATTTAGGCTTATATTATTATAGAGAGTTCCTCTATTTAAGTACCAGTTCTTCAGATAATGTAATATTTTTGAGTATGCCAGTCTAAATCTTTATATATTTTTTTAAGTATTGTATAATGAAAACATCAAAAGCTTATTATTATAAAGCTTGGTAAGTGATGATGCGTAAATGCCTTCATAAACGATACATTTTATTTTTGTTTTTAGGTGATACTGAGCTCTCCTCAATATCCACAATTTCTTGCTCACTCATTGAATATATTTCTCAAAATACTACGGGAAGGAGAACCTCACTTCATAGCCGAATACAACATTCAGCAAGTTAGGAAGCTGATTTTGGAAATGATTCACCGTCTGCCTATAAGTGAAACACTGAAGCAGTATGTGAATGATATCCTTATACTAATGTTGAAACTGATGGAGATTGAAAATGAGGAGAATGTGTTGGTTTGCTTAAAGATATTCATGGAGCTCCATAAACAGTACAGGCCACCATACAATACTGAAGTAGATGTAAGTATGATTAGGTATTTTTACAAACTATCCAGATACCACTTTTTTTTTTTATAAATCCTGCACCACATTTATAATTGCAATTCAGATTATAAATTGCTACCCAGCCAGAAGGCTTTCAGATGCATCATTTACTCTGTTAAACTAGAATAAGTTATGTTCATGCGTAAATACCAGATTCTATATAGGAATGCAAGTAAAATAAGCAATCTCATTCCCATATTAATTTACTTTGTGAGTGCCACTGTGTGGTGGCTCCTACATTTATTTTAAGCTCCATCTAGTAGTTGAGTTATTGGCAAGTATTTTATAAGTTAATATGTGCCTCACACCATCCAAAGTAATATTGCATGTAGAAACCAGGAGACCAGGTAAAAAAATGTTTGCAATTTTATTTAAATAATATCATGGCTTCTATCATTAAAATGTTGCATTGTGTGTTGCAATACAATGGAGATGTTAACAATGCTAGCACAATTTATATGATTGACTAGTTTAGATATTGAAATAAAGTATTGGTGCACTATGGCTTTTTTGGAGTACTGTTTGGATATAACTTGTAGAATGATATTCAATAGATCTTTTTATTTGAAGATATAAGAGATTCAGGTTGTTACTTGTATCTTCAAGATAGACAAGGCTATGTACAACTTAACACACTATTTAAAGGGGTTGAATAGTCTTTAATTTTACATTCATTATTATTTTAGATTCACAAATTTCTCCAATGGGTGAAGGGTATATATTCAGATTTGCCCAATCACTTGCCTAAAATTTTTGAGCCCAAGCCCACAATCAGAGTGAAGGACCTGTCGGAGGTAAACATTGAGCAATTGCTACAGGAGACATACACAACTACCCCCATACACACAGAGAAGAAGTTACTTGATGGAAGTGTTGTCACAGTAAGTGCCTATGCAAGTTTACATTAATACCAGTATAACTAGGCAGGAGTTATGGAGGCAGAAATATATGTAAAGTGGGAATAGTAAGATATATCAATATTAAAATGAGATTTTATGATTAATCAGTGTGTCAGCAATAGAATAATCCTCATTAAATATTTTATCAACACTATCTCGACTATGCATTTAATTTGGCTCCCAAAATCCTATACATCTAGGGTACTAATTGATGAATTGGATCAGATTGATTGGTTAGAAGTAATTTTTTTATTGTTTTTATGAAAAGAAAGATGTTTTATCCTTATAGAGAAGGTGGAGAAATTTAATGCTGTTTCATTGTCTGATTAAAATTAAAATTTTCAGTATAACCTTATACCAAGGTCTGTGTTGTCACTAAAAGTAATTCAAGAGCTACCCATCATAGTAGTCCTGATGTATCAGCTATACAAGCAGAATGTGCACCAGGAAGTGAGTAACTTCATACCTCTCATCATGGAGACTATCACTTTGCAACCTGCAGCCGCACACAGGTATATTAATCTTACTATCACCAATTGCTATCTTCATTTATTTGGCTACAAAAATGTGTTTTTGTAACAAACATGAATTGTATAAAATAAGTGTGACTATGCTTAATTAAATCATACCATAATTTTTGTTTTAGACAATCTGCCTCTTTCAACAAAGAAGTTTTTGTGGACTTCATGGGTGCACAGATAAAGACCCTCGCGTTTCTAGCTTATATTATTAGGATATACCAGGACACAATTGCGAATCATGCAAATCTGATGGTGAAAGGTATTATAGGCCTTTTGACGCTGTGTCCGCCTGAAGTGGCACATTTAAGGAAGGAGTTGGTGATAGCGACAAGGCACATTCTGGCTACAGACTTGAGGCTGAGTGAGTACAATTCCTATCTACAAATTGTTGTACCTGTTACAATTAATGTCAGAAAAACATTTGATTCTAAAGAATTGTAAACAGAGAAGTGTCAACATCTTCATTCTTTCACATACTTTAAAAACATGTTGGTCTCATTAAACAGAGA
>JALPQI010006717.1:0-48510 GCA_025490895.1 Thaumatotibia leucotreta | reverse complement strand
CTTCGGACTGACTGCACAAATACGGACTCAGGTATTTTGGTATAGGCAAATATGGCAGTTTACAACAGAAAACGTGTACTTTTAGGTTAGAAAGTTGTTTACTAGATAAGACAACTAAGGATGAATGGACTTTAAGGGATGGACTTGGAGGTATTATATTTTCAAACATAATCTACAAAAGTACTCTTACCGGTAGACTAAGGATGTCTCTGTCTCTCCAATTTCACCATTATCCTAGTGGTAGAAACAGATGCCCGAAATTTACGATGACATTAAAATAATACCTGACAAATGAACATAACACTTTTATTCTTGTACCTACACGAAAAGGTACATCACTAGTTGTTATTCGGTCTTGCTCTATCAAAAGGGTCTATCTGAGTAAGGAATTCCAACGAAATATGACTTTATGAAAAGCAACTTTAAATCGGTGCTAAGACGTCGAGAAAATTGTACTAGAGAGGGAATAATGGAAATGCACACTTATACTAAGCGTGTTAGGGTTAGCTAAATCATTGTCAGGGCTTAATATCGTCTACAAACATTACTCGACCAGATTTGGGAGATTTCTGTTTTTGTGTCTCAGTAATAGTGTTTTAGTGTCTTGCCGTGTGGTGACGGCAGTAAGAATATATTTGTCACCACCCCAACTCTTACCTCGGGTGTCGTAAGAGTCGACTAAGGGATTGAAGTCTATGCTTGTTCTAATTCTAATTGCATGTATAATTATATAGTTTGTATTAGCGCCACCTAGTCCACGTATTGGGTTTCACTGAAAATCAGCGTCGCGAAATATGCCCTGTGGCTCATTTCGTGCCACCAAAGCTGAGTGCAGCCCATTTAGCGCAATCTGTTTTTATACATGTTGTTATTTATAGTCATTATAAGTTGTATTGTACTAATAAAGTAAATTTTCTTTCTTTCTTTGAAGTGTCACTGAACATTATATAATTTTTCCCCTCACTAGCTCGTAAAGTGCTCGTTTATCCTTTAATACGAACGTGTAAAAACGCATATTATTCACTTGTGTGGCAAAGTAATGACCTTGGTTTTGGAATAACAAAACGTAAAATGCTCATGGAAATTGTTCCATATTAATGATAATTAAATAATTTGTTTGAGAATTTAGTGTGAAATACAAACCTTTATATAATATGATGATTTTAACATATAAATCCTAAAATTCCATAAGTAACAATTGTTTTAGTGAATGATGATAAGATGAATAGATGCAATCACAAAACGTAGAAAATGTCAACGTCAACATTGTCAAAGAATATTATAGGTTATAATCTTTATTTTCCGACTCGAACACGCATAAAAATAGTAAACTAAACAACTTTCAGGGTGTTCTGTTATAATTTTGTAAAAATAATGAATAAGAATGATTTAATAATGCATTGGCGTTGGTGTGCAACTACAGGAATGTGTTAAAATCGTGCTGCGTTTACTTTTTCGTGGTAAGTTTACTGCAACAAAATCTTGCATTAAATACATGATGCATTTGGAAAATTTTTATCACTAACCCAATGATGATTGTAATGTGAACAAATAATTACCTTTTTTGAGTTTCCTCGCTATAGTGAGGGGAAAAGTTTTGTGTTACACGCGGGTGCAAATGTATTTTACTTCTCGTATGTTAAAACACTCGCTGCGCTCAGGATTCTATTTTAAAACCACTCGCTTCGCTCGTGGTTCAACTATAGAATCCTTTCGCTTGCTCGTGTTTCAATTTCATACTCGCGGGTAAAATACAACTTTGCACCCTTGTATAACAAATAACTATTTTCTACTCCTGACCTTTTTTTTGCTAGTTACATAGCTACGCACACTATTGTAAAGATATACAAAATTACATCTGTCAAAAGTCTATAGTCTATTTCTCAATAACGCACTCTCAGCCGGTATCGTAATGTCGCAGCGTTGTTCGGAAAGAGAAGGCACGCGAGATATATGGGCGTCTCTGACTGCAAGACGTCGTCACTTTCCGAAGAGACTCAAAAACGTACTGCGGTCTGCCACAGACTGCCACATCACACTCATGATGGACGCCATATTGGATTTGTTCCCATCTTCGAGTTTTTACACTGCTACCAACATTAGTACACAATTATTTATTACAATAATTACAATTATTAACTAGATATTTAGAAATTATAGAATAAAAATTAGTTTTTTTCAATTATTTTAATTTGATATATTATATTTTTGTACCAATAACTAATTTCATATTATGCAAAAGTATTTTTATCACAGGCAAGTAAGCACGATTTTAAAAACAAAGTTATTCATAGACAATGAACGCTGCATTAAAAAAAACTTTCCCGCTTTCCGCTAGCAGTTGAAAGTCCTGCCGCGAACTCCGACATTGAGTTTCGATCATTTGTCTCTGTCACTTGAACAAAATTATTATTAGAGTAACAGAGACGGACGCTCGTGGACGGCCCCCAGTTCAGTATAGGCAGTATAGCGCTCAGTTTGATTTGAGTCGATTTGCATTAAAGTTTGTGCAGTGCCTAAAATCTATCTATAATATGAGTTTTTATTAAACGGTTTTTATTAACTTCACCGCGTATCAACTGTCGTCGATGCTTCAAATCTTGTGATCGATTTTTCGACCACTTCTACTGCACCGAAATCAATAAAATTTGGAACTCGTATCAAGACCCCATGACAATGCAATATTATAATATTTGTATCCTTGTATCCTCAAAGCCTGATGCTGCAGACGTACTGCTTACCTTAACCGAGAGTGTTAGATACGTGAAAATGAAAGTGTAGCATGTTTGGCATAATCAAATACTAACAGCCTGATCTTGACTTCCAACTCCTCACTCCTGATGCTGCAGTACTGCACACAATAACCGCAAGGTTTGTCTTTTATCGATATCTTGATTTTAAGGAAGCTATTTAGTACTTATTAAGTATAAACATGCGAATTTAATACTAACGTCCAACTCCTCAAATCTGATACTCCAGTGTAACGGCCTGCCACAACCGCTAGGTTAAGCGATATGTAGATTTTGAAATACTGCTTTAGATATTTGATAGAAACATACGGATTTAATTATAATCATCATCCACATATCAGCCGAAAGACGTTCACTGGTGAATATAGGCCTCCCCCAGAGATTGCCACAAGGACCGGCCCTGTGCCACCTTCACCAGGTCATGAGTCTACCTTGTGGGGGGCCTACCCACGCCATGCCTTCCGGTACGTTACCGAGAACGTGAGACTCGAGAACCTTAATGCCCCAACGGCCATCGGTTCCACGCGTTAGGAGCCCCGCCCACTTTAGTTGAGCGATTCGAAGAGCTATATCGGTTACTTTGGTTCTGCTGCGGATTGTCTCATTTCTAATCCGATCTCGCAGAGAGACTCTTAGCATAGGCCTCTCCATTGCCCTTTGGGTGACTTTGAGCCTTCTCATGAAGCCCATTGTAAGCGACCACGGTTTAGTACCGTATGTGCGTACTGCGGCCCTCCGGCTGATGGACTCTTAGGGTCACGGCTGATAAAATGACAGCGTGAGTGGTTCACGTAGGGCGGGCCGTCGGGCCTGCGGCCCTCCAGCTGATAGAGTAACAGCGTGAGTCGGTCGCGTAGGGCGAGCCGTCGGGCCTGCGGCCCTCTAGCTGATAGAGTAACAGCGTGGGTGGATCACGTAGCGCAAGCCGTCGGGCCTAAGGCCCTCCGGCTGATAATTTGACAACGTGAGTGGATCGCGTATGGCGAGCCGTCGAGACTGCGGCCCTCCCGCTGATAGAATGACATCGTGAGTGGATCGCGTAGTGAAAGCCGTCGGGCCTGCAGCCTTCCAGCTGATAGCGTGACAACGTGAGTGAATCGTGTAGGGCGAGCCGTCGGGCCTGCAAACCTCCAGCTGATAGAGTGACAGCGTGAGTGAATCGCGTAGCGCGAGCCGTCGGGCCTGCAGCTCTCCAGCTGATAGACTCACAGCGTGAGTGGTTTGCGTAGGGCGGGCCGTCGGGCTTGTGGCCCTCCAGCTGACAGAGTGACAGCGTGAGTGGTCCGCGTAGGGCGAGCCGTCAGGTCTGCGGCCCTCCAGCTGATAGAGTGACAGCGTGAGTGGTTTGCGTAGGGCGAGCCGTCGGGCCTGCGGCCCTCCAGCTGATAGAGTGACAGCGTGAGTGATTCGCGTAGGGCGAGCCGTCGGGCCTACGGCCTTCCAGCTGATAAAGTGACATCGTGAGTGATTCGCGTAGGGCGGGCCGTCGGTCCTACGGCCCTCCGGTTGATAGGCTGTAGCGCAGGTGGTTTGCGTAAGACGTGCACTCGGACCTGTGGTCCTCCAGTTGATAGACAGAGAGT
Organism: Thaumatotibia leucotreta; assembly: GCA_025490895.1. NCBI lineage: Eukaryota > Metazoa > Arthropoda > Insecta > Lepidoptera > Tortricidae > Thaumatotibia > Thaumatotibia leucotreta. The sequence continues at coordinate 44,177 of JALPQI010006717.1, read as the reverse complement.
GTGAGTCTCTCGGATTCACGTAGTGCGTGCCATAGTGCCGTCGGGCCTATGGCCCTCCGGTTGATAGATTGCATGGATTGACCCTTATGGCCCTTGGTTCGCGTCGGACTTTCCGTCAGACCTGCGGTCCTCCGGTTGGTCGACTGAGAGAATGAATTTATATTTTATAGTTTCGAAATTTGACTTGTATAATGTGTACCTACAACATAAAAATTTAAACTCGATTTTCTCAATAAACTCAAATTGATTGATATATTCCTTATTGTGAAATCTCTGTTATCTAAGGTACTTATTGTATGAATAACACGTCCATTTGAGACACTTCGGACATTCAAGCTTACATTAACCACACCCTGACTTTGGTTTTCATTTGTCGATCGAGATATTTAATAACATTTTTTTAGTGTCAGATTTCTAAAATATATCTAGTCAGCAGGGATTCGCCTCCCGTTACACATAAAATAATGTCCATTACGTTTACATATGTGTGGTGATTCGTGATGAAAGCGCGAGAGTATAAACGCTACTTAGCATGCAACGCTACTTAGTATTACATATTACAAACAATATCTCCGCCTACCTACTTATTCTAGATCTAGAATAATTAAGTATAGTATCGTAAATTAACTAAACAGTTGCACTAAAAACTTGAAAATAAAAGAAGTAAAAAAAGTTTTAAGTTAAACGGTTTTTAATGCACCAAAAACTAGAAAATAAAAATTAGTTATAACTAACCGTAGATGCTACTTTCTGTAGATTACTCACGTGAAACTATTATCACTGTAGTCTTCCCAAGTCGGATGCTGAAAGCCACGTTTAGCCTCTATGTCAGTGGATTAAGCGTTACCTAATCGGAAACTTTTACTAAACTGAAATAAAAACGTGGGGCGTTATTATAAAGAAACATACAAGTTCAAAATTTGTAATTGTAGCTTTAATTTTATATTGCAATTTATCATCCATCTGTTCCATCACTTCTACAGAGGTAAATAGCTTTTATCAAGGCCAGAAAAAAACTTATTACACTATTGCTGTCTTGATTCCTATGTGTGTTCTTAAATAACTATAGTGACTTAATCACAATTGCGTACGCCCACGTTTTTATTTCAGTTTGATAAAAGTTTCCGATTAGGTAACACTTAATCCACTGACATAGAGGCTAAACGTGGCTTTCAGCATCCGACTTGGGAAGACTACAGTGATAATAGTTTCAAGTGAGTAATCTACAGAAAGTAGCATCTACGGTTAGTTATAACTAATTTTTATTTTCTAGTTTTTGGTGCATTAAAAACCGTTTAACTTAAAACTTTTTTTACTTATTTTATTCATCATTAATTTCTAATGTTCTACCTGCTGTTCTTGGGAATGCAGGTAGGGATGAGCTATCAATGTTATAATAGTTATACAAACTATGTGCTTATTGGTGACAACTGGAATACGTGTGTGGCGCTCAGTAATATAGAATATTTTATGATTTATGTGTATGCTATGCCTCTTAGTCGTAGAAAAAGTATATACGTAGTATGCAACGTTGTATTACCAGTTCAAAAAATGCTCGCGACGTCTTAAATTGCGATACTCGCCCTTTGGACTCGTATCGCAACTCACGCCGCTCGCACTTTTTGACCCTTGTAATACCACTATTGCATAAAATACTATTATTGATGGCGGGCAGCATCGTCATAGTGAACACATTGCTGCGACTGCCAATCCGCTCAGCGTGGCGATTATGGGCATTTACCTCCTACTGCGTCTAACCCATTCGCGTTTCATAAATTCAGAAACACACACACACACACATTTTGGTCATATACGACTAGCGCCTTCTGTAATTTTGTGATAGTTTATAGTTATAACTCAATGGTTAAATGTATTAACACGTGAAACCATGAAGGTATCAAAATTAATTGCTTAATAATAGTTTGATACATAATATCAGGCTCAGCGGTTGATAATGGAAACCTAGGCACAACAAGACAATCATAATATGTAGTGCGCAGTGTCTCCGTACTTAATCCATCAGCTTAATCCTTTGGTTGTTATACAGGGCGTCCCAATGTTATGGGACATGAAGGGGAAGTACCTTAAATATCGTAGATAGAGTATTTTGCTGAAAGAAGACTTTATTTTATTTTGAAAATTAAATAATTCTACATTAAAAAAAAACAAATAATTTTGCTTTTTCTAGGCATCGAACCTACTTTAAAACAATTTTTTTTTGTAATTTTATGATGTCATTCGAAAGAATGGATTAAAAATAACAACTTTTTTAAGAAACATAGTATCTAAAACTAAAATAATAAACAAAAAAGTTTGGTTCAAAATTCTAAAAAAAATTGTCGTTGGTTCGATTTCCGTGTGAAGTAAATAATTTTTTGAAAAACTTTGAATGCAGAATTACTAAATTTTTAAAATAACATAAAGTCTTCTTTCAGCAAAATACACTATCTACGATATTTAAGGTACTACCCCGTCATGCCCCATAACTTTGGGACGCCCTGGACGGACATATTATAATTAAACAGGGTGACATCTGAACTGGGTACTAGGAATAGTCACGCTGAGCAACTTTCAATTTGGAGACAACCAAGAAATCGCGAAAAAAATCACCTAAATACACAGTGTTTTTATTGATTTCCGTTAAATAGGACAGGTTACTTGGGGCATTAATAGAAGTTGCCTAGTATATCGGCTTTTGTTTAATTCGTAAAAAAAAATTATTTCGTTTTCATACATAATAATTGAATTAGCAAGTGTGAGATAACCTTAAGAATAAGATCTCAGGATACTGACGGCACATATCAAAATAAGTGTCATTAGGATGTAATAAAGGTTGCAATTTCAGTTCAGTCATTAAACTTATTTTTTTAATAACTCAATAACAGTAAGAGTTAAGGTACTAGTTTTTTAGACAATTTGATTATTTTTGACCTAAATAAGATTCCCTTTAATTTAACGGAAATCAATAAAAACACGGTGTATAAGTTCATGGTCCTTAATTGATATATAAGTATGTATCAATTTTGCAATCGTATACAATAATAGTACATTACTACCGAGGCCGGGTTGCCGTCCGAATACTATCCGGCCTCGCTTCGCTCGGCCGTCTACATATATTCGGGCGGCAGCCAGTCACTTCATGGCCGGGGTATGTATAATGCTTTTCTCAAACATGCAATGAAATGAAACAAAAAAATGTGTCTTCTTTCTAAGAAATTATACGTCAACTACACAACTAAGTCTTTGAAACACAACAAAGTCAAATACGACACCGACACCTCATTTTTTTTTAAGATTGACCTGTTTGAAAGTTGCAAATTTTTAATTTAAAAAAGCGGTATTAGACGACGCGGTCGGTTGGGTGGGTCCAATTAATCGCATGCAGTGATCGGGGCCGGCGGATCGCGCTGTATAATACTGCTTTTTAAATATTATTTTGAGTAGTTATTGTACATTTATTTTAAATGATATAATTTAAATACCTAATTATAACTGCAAAAATTTGCCAATCATTTTTTTATACTAATATTACTTACAGATAATTATTGGTTAAAAGCCAAGATGCTAGGTCGCAACCCTATGTCAAATGAAAATTAAAAAAGAGGTACTTGCCGGCCTAGGCCGGCAACGAGGTACTTCCCGGCCACTTTTTTACAACATTTCATTGCATGTTTGAGAAATAGTAATTTAAGTAATAATATGAAAATATTGTAAATGTGGTATGAGAATTACGGGTCTCTATTGGTTCCCGTAAAGTTTGAAGTTCGATTTTTGAAGCGAATAACGTTGTAGGTCCGAATTTTTTTTAGTCATATTGTCATAAGTCATAAAAATTAATATTTTAAATCTGTGGTCAGTTTTGTGTAGGTCATAATTATTGTTAGTTATAAAAGTCGATGCCCATAACTTTTAAAATCCATACAGCATCATTTCCAGAATTTAAAAAGCAATAACCTTCCTTATCATAACTGTTACAACGTCTATATTCGCAAGTTGTAATTATTTGTTGTCGCGTGATTATGTCAATGCCAATGTAATGATGGTCAATGTAACCACCTAATAAATTTAGTAGGTAAGTAAACTTGGTAATAAACTTAGTAAGTAAATAGTAAGAGTATTATTTTAAAAGTCGGTCCTGGCGCTTCGCCGCCGCCGGCCGCTGCCGCGGCACGCTCGCTTCGCTCGCTCGGCTCGCGCGCTGTAAGGTCACAGTTCAACCTAACACTCCTCCTCGCTTCGCTCGTCGTCGTACCTACACTGACCTGCCTTAGAGTCGAGTAGGTAAGGAAGTTTCCTAAGTTGCATCATAGTCCTTAAATTTCTTAATTTAAATTAAATATTAAATTTTTTGGATGAAATTCGGTTAGTTATTAAAACAATATGAGTAAGAACCATTAGTAGGTTCAAATGTATGACTTAAAATATTTCTAAAAAATGATAGATAGACCTTTGAATGTTATAGTCAGCAATTTTATACCTTTTGTAATTAGAGTATGTAATGTTATAGGTTAGTAATGTTAGATCTATTAATCGTTATACTTAACAAAAATTATGACCATTGATGCTTATATCAGTAAATTATATGGATATCAATTTCTGACTAACGAAATTCGGATTAGCAAATATATGGGAAAGAAAGGGATCCCGAGAATTACAGTTTCGAACGAAAAGTCACGTGACTATTTCCATTTATTATTATGGTTACGTGATTTGTCTCGTATACAATTGCAGAATGGCCTACAGTCCCTTATGCTCTGGCCACGATATAGAATAGAATAGAATAGAATAGAATTTTATTTCGTACTGATCATACATCGTCATCAACATTTTGGTAAGTTACAGTAGATTAAAAAGAAATTCGATTAGATTTACAGGAAAAATAAATTATTACATAATTACAATAAATTATTCGTATAACGTACATATGTCATGAATTAAAATTACGTTATAATGAAGTGAATTAATTAAATATTTTTACAGAAAATTTGTAAATTAGAATTTTTATACAGCATATATTATAAAATTATTACAATAATTATGGCAAAAAAAAATGTATTATGTCAAATTAAATAAGTTCTACTATAAGTAATTTAAATATATTTTCCCCTCACTAGCTCGTAAAGCGCTCGTTTATCGTTTAATCCGAGCGGGTAAAAACGCTTTTTACACACTTGTGAATAAAGTAATTTGACATTGCTCTAATTCCTATAGCCCCCTACAGCCTAGTATAAGTGGATCTGTATGACCGTAGTAAACATGCGCAATCGGAGCTCACATGTTAAATTGGTCGTTCTCATGGGTGACTTTGTAAGCCATTGGCTATATTTAAATTTCCAGAAGTAACTCTATTCTACGATACGTTTCGACATTGAGTTTTAAATGGTTTCTTTAAGTTAATTTACATTTGGATGAGATTTGTAATCATATTTCCTCGCGATAGTGAGGGGAAAAAAGTTGTATTACACTTGGCGGCAAAGTTTGTTCAACTCTCGTGCCTTGAGACCTTCGCAATGCTCAAGATTCCAGTTTTTGAACCACTCGCTACGCTCGTGGCTCAATTTTGGAATCTTTCGCTAGCTCAGGTCTCAATATTGGCACGACAGTTAAACAACAACTTTGCCCCCTTGTATAATAAATAACTATTTCTCAGTCCTCCATAAACTCTTTTACACAGTAAAATGCTTTATTCAAGCAGAATGCTTTGAGATCGGTTATAAACCGGCGCTCTGTGCGTAAGCTCCTAATTTCCTCAGGAATTTTATTGTACACTTTTGCACCTATTATTCCTAGGGACTTTCCAGTCTTCTGCAACCTATGAGCGGGCACAGACAAGCCTGGTTTTCTTCTCGAAGAGTTAGTTGTAGCCATGTGGAAGTTATCCAGATTCTTTTTTACGTACTTGCCAACCTCAAATATGAACAGCGAAGGTACTGTCATCACCCTTAGATTTATAAACAGCTGTCGCGCGGGTTCATCCAGGGGTACAGAGGATATAAGTCGGATGACTTTCTTTTGCAAAATGAATGGCCTATCCCTGTCAGCTGCTAAGCCCCAAAGGTCGATCCCTCGCGACAGATGTGTATGGAAGTACGCATAATATGCTGTAAGTAGGTTTTGCTTAGACAGTGTTGGCTTGAGTCGTGCTATGGCATAGTAGGCGGTGTTTAGTTTTTTGCAAATTGTATCAATGTGCTCATTCCATTGCAAGCCTTTATCTAAATAGTAACCAACGTAACGAGCATGATCAACGGGTTCTATTCGGACACCGTTAATAGTCAACTCCAGGGGGGTGCAGACCTTACGATTAAGTGTAAATTGGAGAAGATTTGTTTTCTCGATATTTAGCATCATTGCATTTGCCTGAAACCAGTGCTGTAACCTAAGGATTATGTGCCTCGCATTATTTTGTAATTCTTCGTGGGTACTACCATGAACAACAGCACAGATGTCGTCCGCGTACATAAGAAATTTGGCAATGGAACTAGCGAAAGGCAAATCATTTAAAAGTAAGGTGAATATGCTGTTACCGACATTCGACCCCTGGGGCACAGATCTGTCTCCTATTGAACCAAAAGTAGATTTTTCCCCATTGACTTCGGTAGTTTGAATACGGTCGGTCAAAAACGATCTTACCACGTTTAGAGTTTCGCCTCGGACACCGTAATGCTCCAGTTTGGCTATTACTAATTGGTGGTCCACTAGATAGAAAGCACGGGATAAGTCAAAAAATATAGCGGCAACGCACCTTTTCGCTTCAAGGTGGCCTAATACGATTTCGTGTAGTTTGCGCACTACGTCTAACGTAGACCGGCCCGCACGATATGCATACTGCTCGCTGCAGAGTATCCTCTTTTTTTCGAAAAAATGTGCAAGTCGAGTACATAATCCCGTTTCAAATATTTTGGAAATTGCCGGCACGAGTGAAATCGGACGATAGTTCTTCATAATACCTTTACAACCCTTTCCTTTATACACTGGGGTTACTCTAATTTTTTTAAGTGACTCGGGGTATTTGCCTCTAGATATTGAATCATTAAAATGTTCACAAAGATGTTGAATGATATTATCGGGAAGTTTGTGAAGTAATGCAGTTGGGAACCCATAGACGTCTTTCGTTCCCTTCGGTTTAATTGTTTTTATAATTGAGAATATTTCATGCGATGTGAACGGTAGCATGAACATCGTGGAGACTTGGGGCGGGCGGGCGGCACGGAGCAGGTGCATAGCATCTTGGAGGTGCGGGCGCACCGGGGTGTCCCGCACCACGCTGAGGTAGTACCGGTTGAGCTCGTCGGCCAGCTCCAGGCTAGAGCTGTGCTCGCCACAGACCGCTCGACGCAGCACACAATACTCGTCCCTAGCCACTCGGCTTTTATTGGTTTCAGACTTAATTATGTCCCACAACGCAAGGGTCCTGTTAGAGCTGGATTCTATTTTTCTATTAATAAAGGCCTTCCGTGTTTTGATTAATAATGAATTATATTTACATTTATAGTTATTAATAAACTGGATTAAATGTGTATTGGTAGGATTATACCTCGCAAGCATACTCAAGAGTATTAGAAATTCTTTACTTTTGTTAGTTTCAGGGTTTGCCCACACCTTGTTTTTTACACGACTGCCAAAAGGAGAGTATATGTGTTCAGTCCCTATGTATGTTTCATATTTTCTTTAAACACGCAGATCTTCGCGACCACTTAACCGTTTTTAATAGTGTAAGGTATCATTAGAATCCTCGTGACGTCGCGGGTAACATAGGATATGTGACGTCACGTTAAAAACAATATGGCGGCCTATAAATTCAATAATGTCTGACCAAAAAAAATCAATTTTGAATAAACCTATCGAGTTTGGTATCAAAATGAAGAGCTTTGAACTGCGATTACGAATATGTATTTACCTTACATGTTTGTTACTTATTCTAGAAAAGCCAGATTCATTAAAATACAATTAAAGCGCCAAGAATAATATGTCATCAAAATGCTATGATTTGGGTATCAAATGAAAGCATTTTATATGCAGATTATAAATATATATACAAGTTATATGTTTAAATATATGTTTGAAGAGAAAACTCGAAATGTTCTACATCGCACTATTGAAGTTTTTCTTCGAAGCCTAAGACGTGACATGACTGTCACAGTTGACACATCTTCTTGACCGCTAAGTGTGTATGAAACAGATACATTGTACATACGCGCTTGTGGTCAAGGGGTAAAATGCACGGCTGCTACGCAGCGGTCGTGGGTTCAATCCCCGGCTCGTACCGATGAGTTTTTCAAATAACTTATGTGCGATATATCATTTGATATACAGTAGATACCCGTCAAAAGTTTAAGTTCACTCCATTGATTTCGATACAAAATACACTTGCGGGGGATTTTTTTTTCAGTGTTCACAACAAAATTTCAAGATCTATTTAATATTAATTTCCCATAGAAACTGAACAATTTTATACATTAGATCCGATAATAATTCATAGGCAAACGAATTTTCATGATGACATGACTGCTTAAAGCTGCCACAGCTGCCTCAGTTGTCCGAACTGTTCGAAACGAAAGTAACGGTCAATCAAAAAGAAATAGCTTAATAATTAGTCACATATTACTATAAACAAGTGTCGACTTAAGTGCTGGAAAAATGATGATAAACCAAAGAATCGATTTCGTATCAAAATCGTGGTGTGAACCTAAAATTTTGTCCAGTACTGTACACAAAGTGCTTTACGGTGTAGGAAAACATCGTAAGGGAACCTGCATACATCTGCGAAGAAATCAAGGATGTATGAGAAGTTCCCAACAAGTATTGGGCCAGCGTTGCGGAGAATGGCCAGAATACAATATCAAAAAAATAACGTACCCACAAATATTGGGGATTTCGAGATATCATTCGCATATCAGAGGAATGTCCCTTAAAAATACAATCACAATAGCATTATGGCCAAACAAAATTGTTATACGTGTTGTAGCATGCGCATACAATTTTAAATGGTACAAATGGTAACAAAAATTGTATGAAAAACTTATTTTGGATGAAAAACGCCGGCCCAGATTAAAAGTCTCGTATCTTTCAAACTACGTAGTACATATATTTATTTTCAAATCAAAACTACAATTTATGTACATAGATTAAATCTAACTAATCTACTTAACCTAACCTATATCTAAGATTGGCCCTTGTGGCATTGTACCGAGGATGCTGGCGGCATTTCCTCGTTGTATCGCAATACTGATGCGTTGTGCGAGGAAGTCGCCAGCTCTTCGGTCGTAGTACATCTTATACGTAATTAAATTAGGTACATGATAGGTGTTGTGACGCCACTAGAAAACGAGCTTAGTCAGATGATATGGCGCGGCTGGAGAGGAACACTAAAGGGGGGTAAGATTTCACCGTTCCAGGGCCGGGTTAGGCCTTAACATTTGTGCAGAGGAGTTGGTAAGAAGAAGGAAGGTAGGTTTGCCTGGTAAATTGAGTCTCACGCAGCTCGGCCTTCGCCCTAACAGGCAAGCGGCCGTCGGGTCGCGCTCCAGGCCTTTGGCCCTACACGGCGCTCGGCTTTTAGCCTCCGCATTTTCTCCAAACAAATTTTTGGCCCTGCGGCCCTGAGATTTGTTTTAATAATACACTTTTCCATCGTATTGCGAAGGAGCGCTAGGGTCTGGTAGCTTGGCCTTCGGCCTTGCAAGCCGGCGCCCCTTTAAGGGACACTTCGGGCTTTCGGCCCTACGCGGAGCACGGTCCGCAGCCTTCGCAGGTTGTGGAAACGATCGTTGGGTCTGCGGATCTCTGATTCGTTTTGATGTTAAACTATTTCTTCACGTAGTGTGGAAGAGCTGGGCACCAGCTTTGATTGTTAAGGCAGTTAAGAAGGGCGGTTGTACCGCTTGGGCTGACTCGTTGGGCCTCCGACCCACCGGGCTCGCGTTTGAAGCACCCCGATAGTGACGCTCCAAGCCTTCGGCCCTATTGTGGAGCTGGGCTTATTTAGAAGCTTGGTAGCTCAATTTTCTTGCAGCTCCTTCTTTGACCTTGGTTTAAATTTCTTCCAAGTGACACTTGGGCTATCTAAGTGAAAGTCTTCTCTCTGGACTCTGGCTCCAGTGGTCCGGGCCGGGGGCTCACCTTTTGACCTCGCAAGCCAGCGGTCTCTGAGGGACGATTCAGGCCTGCGAAGGCCATAGGGCCGATATGGCCTTCGCAGGTTGTCAAACGATCGTCGGATCCATTTTAACGTTACACTATTCCGTCGGCTGACGTGGTAGTGCTGGGCTTTGGCGGCTCGGCCTTCGGCCTTGCAAGCTGGCACCCCTCTGGCTGCCGCTTTTGGCCGCTGGAGTTCGATGCAAACCGTTGGGCCCTCTGGTTCGATTATTCGATTTCGATTTTCATAAATTCAAATCCAGTTATACAGTATTTTACACTTTTATTTAATATTCTTGTTAAATTAGTACAGATATAATTTTCAGCGATCCGTCTCGTGCCTTTTGAATTCTTCATCTCCGCTTTCTTCTTTTTTTTCGTTTTAAACCAGTACCTACGTCATCCAATTGCTTTATTCCTATTTTTTTTAAATTATAAAGACTACTTTACACGATGGTAAATTAATATTCAAAGACAGCAAATCTATTAAGACTCGTGTACACAATGTTTTCTTACATTAGAACTGAAGTTTGTTATTTTATATTATGAAATCATCACATTCGGCCATCCGTACAAGTGCAACTCCTGGTGCATACGTGAACATAGGACTCGTACAGACCACCTAATATTTTCTTAGATATTATAACAAGTGTAGGTACAATAACTTAAAGTAAAATACTTAACTTAAAGTAAAATTCTACGACAAAAATTCGGACAGGAATCAGACTAATCAATTTTTTTTTGTAGACTAACGTACAACATCAACTTATTTTGAATAATAAATTATTACAAAATCTATCATCACATTCGGTTGATAATTTACTTTTTAGTAACCATTTGCTCTCGAGGCATGATATGAGACTGCAACAGTACCTGCGCATTTTATACGAGATTACAAAATGTCTCGAAAGTAGCTGTAGTGAATAAAATCTCTTGATCAGATTAGGGCTTCCAATTCGAATATTCGGCTGATTTCAGTATTCGAATAATGCGATATGAGGTATTGAAATATTTGGAAGTAGATCAGAAGATATAATTCGAGAAGGTTAATTACAAGTATAACATTAAATATGTTTTTAACCTTTTAAACGCCTGTCATCTCGCATCAAGATGTAATATACACGCCACACAACACACGGCTACTTTTGTGGTTCTTGGCGTTCAAAGGGTTAAAGAACTTTAAGGTAATTATGATTTTAGTACCCTCATAAGTTTTGTAAAGACATTACACAATAATATAATATATCTCAAACTTAATAACAAAGAATGATGTCGAGACAAACTATTTTACATTTTCGGTCACAAAACAGCACTGAGCCTCCAGTGAACCTCTGTACAATATTTTTAAATCCTGTGAATGAGGCGAAAACTTACAATATTATCATGGCATCGCGTAACAGTAAAACGAATGGAGATTACATTATAATTTACCCGAATACATAATAATTTACCTACATCAATTCAAGAGTGTCCAAATAATCGTTTTGATACAATCTCTATGGGTTGGCTCTTAGATACACTCATATCATTTCACACACGCTATCAACCTCTCCTTTGTTATTCTGTTCTCCATTATGGATTTGAATCTTCCCATTTAACTTGAATCCGGTAACCGTTTACTCGTTTGCAATGGGTAGATTGAATGGCTCTGGCTGTGGTTCTTTACAACTCTGCTGACGCTGTACCGATTCCTCTTTCTACTCATGCCGTAGTGTTCCTTCTCGCGGCGCTGCGGCCGCGTTTGGCTTTGAGACGATGGTGGCCCGGCATCGGCATGTAGCTTTCGTTTTCGGCTCTGTCTCTCTTGTTTAACATTATCCGCATCGCAGTCCATAATCCCGGAAAATAAACGAAAATAATTAATAAGGTGCAAATTAACCTTAGGTAATTTTTAAACCGAAATATCCTCGAATTATTTCGGCTGATATATCCTCGAAACATCGACAATATTATTCAGGCTCTCAAGAGTCAACAAGGCTCACTCTATTATGAACACTACATAACCCCATTTTTATTTTTTTAAGGAACGTATTTCTTTAAAGTTCTGGAACAATATAGCTCCACTCAGACACACTTGGCCTGATAAAGCTAAGAAACATACCTACATATCTCTGTCCAGACACACTTGGCCTGAAAATCTCATGGAACATACATAGCCCCACTCAGACACACTTGGCCTGAAAATCTCATGGAACATACATAGCTCCAATCAGACACACTTGGCCTGATCCTACCTTGGAACATACATAGCTCCAATCAGACACACTTGGCCTGATCCTACCTTGGAACATACATAGCTCCAATCAGACACACTTGGCCTGATCCTACTTTGGAACATACATAGCTCCAATCAGACACACTTGGCCTGATCCTACCTTGGAACATACATAGCTCCAATCAGACACACTTGGCCTGATACTACCTTGGAACATACATAGCTCCAATCAGACACACTTGGCCTGATACTACCTTGGAACATACATAGCTCCAATCAGACACACTTGGCCTGATACTACCTTGGAACATACATAGCTCCAATCAGACACACTTGGCCTGATACTACCTTGGAACATACATAGCTCCAATCAGACACACTTGGCCTGATACTACCTTGGAACATACATAGCTCCAATCAGACACACTTGGCCTGATACTACTTTGGAACATACATAGCTCCAATCAGACACACTTGGCCTGATACTACTTTGGAACATACATAGCTCCAATCAGACACACTTGGCCTGATACTACGTTGGAACATACATAGCTCCAATCAGACACACTTGGCCTGATAATTACTACTTTGGAACATACATAGCTCCAATCAGACACACTTGGCCTGATACTACTTTGGAACATATATAGCTCCAATCAGACATTACATGAACCCCCTGAGGACACACATGGCCCTAGGCTCGTAGCATCGTGTTATTTATTTAATAATTTTACACACTTTATAATGAAATGTGCATTAAAATGTATTCATATTTCAACTACTAAAAAAAATAGGTGTCACATTTTACTTATATCATATTAATATAAAGATAATTATTTAACAAGAGCACCGAAAATGAAACTTATCATAATAGGTACTAAATTATATTTCATTTATGATAGACGAAGATGATGACCAATCAAATCAATATTATAATTTATTATTCGTAACCTTTCCAACAGTCAAATGAATAATCATGCTTAATTCAGTTATATACTCGTTATAATAAAAACTCAATAATTTATAATATTCATCATTATAATATTCATTATAATATTAAGTTATGTAACTTCAATAGCAACAGGTAACATTATTATGGAATATTATTAAAACTAACTCTTGTTAGCGTAAAACAACTGAAATATATGATAATATATAATACATTATGTTTAAAATTTAGAGTCCATTTATATAGTCTAACAAATAATCGATCCAGCTAGAGCACATTTTCAATGTATGCGAAATTTCGTACCTTTTATGTATCATAGTTTACATGATTTATAAAGTCTAATTTCAAGAATATTTAAAGGAGTGCCTGCATACGAATAAAGATATGTTGTGTTTGCTACTATATAATTATAGAAGCAACTTAGATCCTTAGGCAAGTGGCGGGGAGTGTTAAGTTAGAACATTGTTGACTTATTTTAAAAGACTTTGGTGTTAAAATAGAATTACTTGGACTTTAAAATGTTTTAGACATTTGAGCGCCAACCTGCGATGCAATTTACCATGCCACACATGCCAAATGGTAAAGAATAGATTTGTAAGGACATGATGTCAACATTATCCACAAATATGCTGATTGTGATTATCGATAGATTTTCTTGAAATATAAGCAACATCAAAGGGTGGAAAACAATTTGAAGCGTAATATGCAGGCTTTGACCGGAACTATCTCTGATTTACTCGGAATTAAATAAATAGTAAAATTTATAAAATTTCAATTTTGTTTCTTCTCAAAGATCAAGGCTAGCAGTACTCACAAAATACCTTAATGAACGACCTATACCTATCTTTTTGTAATTTTACAAAACAAAGTAATGTGAAACGTTAAATATTTCATTAAAAACATTTTTTTATTTTATTTTATGTTTAGGTACTAGTGAAAACCCATGAAAATATGTGGCGTTTTGGTAGACCGCCACTTCTCACCTATTAGGTTCAAGAAAGATAAAGTTTATTTTTCAAACACTAATTTCATAATGGCGAATCATCTTTTTCAATTATTATTCTAAGATTACCGGACCAGAAATCCTGTGCACAGGAACTTTTCATTACCAACTTGGCATCGGTAAGTAAATATGTATTTAAAAAAAATAAAGCGTCACAATATAATATTTTCTTGTATGATCTAGTCTAGCTTTATCCATAAATAACGTGTGTCAAAGAACTAAAATAAATATTAAAATCTTAATTTATTTAATAATAGGATTTTTCGGAATTGATAAAAAATTGTCAATGGTTGATTTTTGTTTCTATGTAACGATGAATGAATTATAATATAAAGCCGTACAACAAAATATTACTGTTATTATACTTAAATAATTGACGATTTGTATATTTCCTCATACAAGCAAAAATAAAATGGCTGGTTTAACTCGTATTCAGAACGCCTGGGTCCGCGAGCGCGGAATCTGGGCGCGCACGGCGCACAGCCGTTGCTAGGCAACGAAAAATCACAACAGAACAGATCGGTCGTTCGTTACTAAAAACTTAGAAAATGCTTCATGATTTTTACACTAAACAAAACGTATGTTTGTTTTTCTGTAGTTAAATAAACATTATGTGTAAATAAATTTTAAGTACTGTAATGTAGGTACTCTTTATAATAAAAGTATATGTACCTATATACATATGTGTAATAGTATGCAATTCATATGCACAAAAAATCTAAAACAAATCATATAAATTTTACCTTATTGGAGTTATTGGCTCGTAGATTATTCCCACTTCCGATTTTTCATAAATTCAAATCCAGTTATACAGTATTTTACACTTTTATTTAATATTCTTGTTAAATTAGTACAGATATAATTTTCAGCGATCCGTCTCGTGCCTTTTGAATTCTTCATCTCCGCTTTCTTCTTTTTTTTCGTTTTAAACCAGTACCTACGTCATCCAATTGCTTTATTCCTATTTTTTTTTAATTATAAAGACTACTTTACACGATGGTAAATTAATATTCAAAGACAGCAAATCTATTAAGACTCGTGTACACAATGTTTTCTTACATTAGAACTGAAGTTTGTTATTTTATATTATGAAATCATCACACGATAATAGTTAAAAGAGACGGTTGTGAGGACCGTGTGGAGGTGTGGACTCGCCCGTCGTGCCTTGGGCCACGTATACGGATATCGGTTTATTTTGATGCTGGGGTGCTTAAAGAAGAAGAAGCATGGTAGGTCAATTTTCTCGCAGCTCGGCCTTCGGCCCCGCTTTAAATTTCGACGCGCTTGGGCCCGGTCCGGTGTCGGTGTGACGCGGTTCGGCCTCCGCGAGCTCGGCTTTCGGCCTCCTACCCTGAAGCTCGCCCTGCGGACTCGCTCAAAATAGATTTACATTGGTTCCGGTAATGCTCCAGCCCTCACGCGGCGTGCCCTTCGGCTTCGCCCAAAATTAGCGGGATTGGAACTTCTCGGGCCCCTGGAGCGAAGCTTCAGCCCTCTGCGGAATTGGTTTTTGAAATTCTATCCAACTTTAAGGAATCTCCAGATTCACTAAAAGGTTTCAAATAAATAAAATAATTAAAAAATTAAAAAACACGACTGCCGTTTTAAGCAAACTGAAAAGTAACAAATAATTCCTTCTTCAGGTTAATTCTTGTGAGTGTGTGTAATAGGCGCTTGTCTCATTACTTACTATATTTTGTTTCGGTTGCAGTCGGGGAACCTTTCATTACGGAAAATATAAATATATAGAGGTTCCCCGACTGCAACCGAAACAAAATATAGTAAGTAATGAGACAAGCGCCTATTACACACACTCACAAGAATTAACCTGAAGAAGGAATTATTTGTTACTTTTCAGTTTGCTTAAAACGGCAGTCGTGTTTTTTAATTTTTTAATTATTTTATTTATTGGTCTAATAGGTACCTTTTTCAAGGGGCAAAATGTCTCAAATTTATTGTGGAAGACCCTAAAAAATGTATCAAAGTCAAAAAGAGTTGATCGTGAATAGCCTAGACCAATCGAAATTAGCTACATTTTCGAGAAACCGTGTTATGTGTGCCTCGTTAGTGTTTCTCTTTATTATATGCCGTGTCTCGTTATTTACTGACGGAATGGATATACTAAAACAAACTGCGAGGTGGTCACTTAAGGCAGTATCTAGTGGATATACCGATGTTAGATCCCTAGGTAGGTCAGTATATGCATGGTCGATGCAAGTTTTTGATTCACGTTGGATTCTCGTTGCAAAATTTACATACGATGTCAGATTGTATCTATTTAAGATTTCCAGAATAACCCGCCTTTGTTTTGAATATCACAAAAAATCCACATTAACATCTCCCATAATCAAAACATTCGCATCATCATTTATTAAATATCCAAGCAAAGAGTCCAGTTGCCGAGAAAATATATCTAAATCGCCCTCTGTATTCGAGCGGTACACACAAATTACTACTAAATTAAAATCTACAAGTTGTACTGCGGCTATTTCAATATGCATTTCAATGGAATAGCTACACAAATCAGGCCTATCAATAACGGTAATTGCATTATGAGTGTAGATACAAACACCGCCGTGCTGTCTTTTTATTCGGCAGTAAAATGAGCTTAGAGTGTAGTTATTTATGTTAGTTACTAATAGCTCATCGCGTTGCATCCAATGTTCGGTGAGCAATAAGATATCATAATTGACACTACCTTGCAATATCGATTCGATACCTACAGTCTTATTTCGAAGACATCGCACGTTTTGGAGTAGAGTACGCAATTTGCGTTCACATGCACTATTCATTATTGTGTTGTTGTTCGGCGGCCGGCGAGGTGCAGACTGCTGCGCCGGGCCCGGTGGCGCGGCGGGAGCGGGCGAGAAACCAGTTTGCGAACTTAACGCCTGGCGGCCACACAGTCGGCGAACTCAGGCGCTCAAAGAGTTTCTCGGGAATCCCAATTACAAACGACGCGTGGCGAGACGAGTTAATTTGTCTTTTTTCTACGAAATATTCGCTAGATTTTTCTATTTTGTTTAGAAATATTGAGATATTTTCCTCCGTCGTATCAGGCTTGAAGCACCAGGCTTGTATGTATTTCAAAGGGGACACAGTTTTTATTGTATCGTCGTCTTTGCCTATTCCAACCACAATTTTATTTGATCTTTTGGGCTTTTTATAGGTTACTTTACTCCATGATTTGTCATCAACTTCCACTAGGTCATCGCTAGTGTCTTGCTTTTGTGGCGAGCTCCGTGTTGGGGTGAGAGTGCTGAGCGGCGTATTGCTCATAAGCGGAGCGGGTTCAGTTTTCGTGGCCCCAAGTGGTGTAGATGCGCTACTGTTGTCACTCGCGGAGGTGGGAGTATGGAGTAGTTCGTCGTGCTTCGGAACAGTTCGTACATTGGGACCGATTACATGTCCCTTCCTTGTCACACTCGAGTATCTGCCAATATTGGCCACAGCGTTTGTCTTCGCCAGGCGCGCAGGTCTTTGAGAGTCCGCAGGCCGCGCATGCGTAGGTGGGGCGACGGGCACAGATCGCGCAGGCGCAGTAGACAGCGATTTACGGTTGTCATTTGAATTGTCTTCACCTTTGTCCTTACACAATTGACAACAGCCCGGCACTTGTTGTTTTAACAAGAGATTTTGTTCACTTATTTTTATTTCTAGAGCATTTACCTTGTCCACCATACTGGTCACAGTTTTTTGCAAGTCCCGTATTAAGTTTTCGAGTGCTTTCGACGTCATTTTGCGGAAGCGTAAATTAAATACGCAGAGTGCAATCACAGTGCAACCGAACACGACCCGGGTGGGGGGAGTACTGATACTATACACGAATCCATAAGTAGGAGCGAGAGGCTGATATCGGAACTCCCTCTCGCTCCCTCTGTATGGTTTTCCGCCCCGCCGGTCGCCTTAGACCAATGTCGTGGTGGCTAGTCGACTTTTACAACACACAATCTTATTATACAAAAACAAATATGAAGAATACAGTTTATTATCAAATTATTATGTTACTGTACCCGTATACAATAATAAAATATGTAGGTACCTAAGTCCATGTTATTATTACAGCAAAATTGCTGATTTTGCCATTTTTTCCTATCGTAGCGAATTCATCGAATCCAATATTGAGTTTCATGGAATTGTAGAAAATATCTTCAAGTAATGTAATAAAAAGAAACAATCTCTTTTCTTGTTTTGGAAGTTGAAATTTCATCAGTTTTTTTCTTACTTTACAATCGAATCGGTTCGCAGTAGACGAGTTGGCAATAATGGATTATTTAGTTATCTTTGGCAATAAAATCATTATACAATTTTTGTGGAATTACAAGTATAGTATAAAATTACAAATTGACAACATAATTCGTAGATACTAGATGATAAAAAGGTTGGCAGAATTATGCACGAAGTGAAGAGAACTGACAAAAATAAATTTAAAATAAAAAGATATCCTAAAAATTATAAATATTGGATGTCATATATACCAAAGAAAAAACGACCAAGATCACCAACGTCCGAGGTGGGAATCGAACCCACATGCTCAGCTTTCGCGGCTGATATATCTGCCCCGCTCGCCCACTCGGTCTGATGTGAAGATATTTATAATTTAATTTATACATTAGAAGTTAAGAAAAGTTAGTACTTACCCTATATGTACCTATATGTTTTTTTTCTTATCGTCTTTCTCTGTGACATACAAATGCAGGGAATACAGAGAGTTTTTTTCTATTTGCTATAAATTTAAGGGAAGCGTATACAGGTCCAGTATAACATAACTAATTTCTCTGAGGAACTAGTATCTTATCTCTTACTGTTATTGAGTTATTAAAAAAATAAGTTTAATTACTGGACAAGTGTACTGCAACCTTTATTAGATCTTAGTGTTACTTATTTTGACATGTGCCGTCAGTCACCTGAATTTATTTCTTATGTTATTTTTAAGGTTCTCTCACTTACCATTTCATTATATATGAAAACGATTTTTTTTTTCGAATTTAACAAAAGCCAGGTGACTTCTATTAATGTCCCAAGTAAGCTCTCCAATTTAACGCAAATCAACACGAACACCCTGTAAATGCTTACGCAATATAAGCTTCGGCTTCTCACTTTTTATGCACTTAATTAAGTACAGCAAACTTTGTATCCTTACTCTTTGTGTACCTGTGCAATAAACACATTTTTATCTTATCTTATCTTTATCTTATCTAAGCGCCTACGATAGCAGCTGGTAGGCATAGGCATACCGTGCGGCGAAGGGCCTTATCACACTTGCGATTTGAAAGGGAAGCGTACGCGTGGCGTGTTAGTCGCGTGCCCGCAACCAATTCGCCGCGATGGTGTCGCGAGTTTGCCGCGTCAAGAGCTGGTATCGATTTTGTGAAAATAAATCTAATTAGTGACTGTCCAAGACTCGGATTACTCTGAGCGATTTACTGACGGCTGAGCAGCGTATTCGTTACGCGATCGCGGCAAAATCGCCACGCACTCGCGGCGAATCAGTTACGGGCACGCGACGAACACGCCGCGCGTACGCTTCGCTTTCAAATCGCTTGTAAATCGCAAGTGTGATAAGGCCCTTAATACGAGTATGACCGTGAGTGTAGAGATGGTTTGAACCTGGTTTATCTGTAATACGCAAGGAGGTTGGAACTCTTAGGGCGCCTATAGAGAGACGGCGTGACAGACAAAACCCGTGCCGCGCATATGCGTTTTACGCATATGTGCTGTCAGTACCTCTCGGGACGTCATGGGTATATAAACTATAAAAATATACCAAGAATGCCACATTGCTCTGTAATCTGGTGCAGGAACCAGTCTACGTACGTTAATAAACAAAATTCAAATGTTTCCTATCACAGGTAAGTAAAAAAAGTTATATTAAATTCAATATAAAATTAGTATGGGCGAGAGACATAGTGAAGAGACACGACGCTGAATTTGTTATCGATAGTCTATGTAAACTCTTACAACTAAACGGTGTTAGTAGAAATTCAAAATTTGTTCCCGAGTTACGGACGTTTCCTATGTATAAGTAAGTATAATTATGTGTATTTCTCTATTTAAGTACATATATATATCGTCGCCTAGCACCCATAGTACAAGCTTTGTTTAGTTCGGGGCTAGGTGGATTTGTATGACTGTCCCCCAAACATTTATTTATTTATTTATATTTAGCAATAATATAATATTTATCTAGAGTGCAGACAATGAAGCAACTATACAAAAACATATAGTTTAAGAAATTCTGACTTAATTTTTAGATTTCCTATAGAATCATGTGTCAGAGAACGCTGGATGGACTGGAAAGTTGAACTGGTTTCCGCAAAAACACGACACAATTTGTTCGGACCACTTCCAAAATGACTGTTTTGTAAAAACAAATCCGAGATCTATATTGTCATCCAATGCCTGTCCAACTTTGAAACTCCATCCTGCGTTTGACAAGGTAAGTTAGCTTTGCTAAATAATTTTATTATGTTTTAAAAGTAAAGTACCTTTTAAAGGATTTCTGATGTTATCTGTTAATACATATTAATTTAAGTATGTAATTTCCAGGTGTTTCTTGTCCCAAGTAACCCATCTGATAATCTTTCAAGAAAACATAAAACGGTACAATTTACGAATTCAAAAATATCTTTATACATTTATACATCTAGTTAATCTGTCCTCATATATAATACCTAAATTACCTAACCATCTAAACTCCTTACAGTTGATCGTTTAATTTTAGTTCCCATTTATAGTTACAATTTTCTTTTTGCGTTTTATAACGTAATATAAGTAGATATAGTTTGCACACCTTGAACAAACAAACCAATGCATGCAAAGGTAACATATATAACTAGACTAGACGTAGTCTAGCCTTACCCTTAACACTTGTTGTTTAACTTTAACCTTAAAGCTAACAACTTAATGTAAGTAGGTACTTATTGTAAATATAAATTCAAATAAATGTATAAATTTTATTGTTTTTATATCATTCATAACGACATCATTTTAGTGAGATTTTAAAAATGAGAATGTTTGAATAGCTTTTTTCAAGTAACATTTTTAGTCAAATAACTGTTGGTTTTAATCTATCGATAAAAATATCGAGCCATACCACAACACTATTTACATTAACATGTCAAAATTACCTGACACGGTCGATTTCTATGAAAATGACAGCCAAGGCCGCCTCTATCTCTAAGGTTACACACTAAAGAGGTCCGTGCTCTGTGGTAATACGGCAGGCTATATATCGTCGGTTGACAAGCAAAAGTCACTAAATACCTACTTGAAATAAACGTCGTACCTCAGTTTTGACACAAGTGTAAGACTTCAGCCTAAAACATTAATAACTAGTTGATAAAATTAGTTGGTTGAAATTCTTAATATATAGGTTTCATTAAATTTTGTAAGTAAAATAGCTATATCAATTCATATTTTGTTTTGTAGTTGTGACTAAACCATTAACACTGGATTATTTACAAGGTTAAAGCAACTTTAACACGCTTAGTCTAGGGATTCCATTTGAAAGCAAAATTGAAAATACCATGGTCTAGGGTAATGAAGACTGTTTTAAAAAAAAGAGGAATATTATAAATAACCTTTGACCAATTCATTTTAAATTAATGTATTGTTATTTATAATATTCCATATCATTTTAATATGTATAAAACTTAATTAATATTTTAAGTTTATAATTTATATTTTATTGTAGCGAGAAATGTAGGTAACTAACCTTTGTGCAGGTTACAGATGTTGCGCATTGGCGCCAATTTCAATGTTTAAAAAAAGTAGTAGATATAGATTGTCTTTTGTTTGTTCTGTTGTTGGTCGTGAATTGTGATTGAGAATATGGAGATGTATCGATACATAAGTTAAGATAATAAAATAATTATTGTCAAAGTTACTGGGCATTTCATTAGTCTATTTCAAATTCAGAAGCGGGATCACTACGTGCTGGATTTAAAGGCCGAGCCATCAATTGGAGAAATTAAGTAATAGGTACATAATTATAAGTACCTAATTTGGTAAGGAAGGCCCGTAATCGTGACCTAAGGTAAAGGTAAAACATAGGGAAATTGTTTTACAGGTGAGTTATTTTCGTATTTATGTTGTAAAATAGATACTTGCAGTAACATTAATTAATGTAGTTTTTTTTTTAACAAAGATTTTCTTTTGAACATAATTTAGTACGTAAAATTGTAACCAATGTACGTACCAGTTTAATTTTCGACCATAGTCGATAAGTCTTTATTTATACCATGGAGTATAATTTAAGCATGAAAGTATATTGTGTATACGATTTTTGTTTACAAAAGCCTTGTCTTTATATTAGTACGGGG
This sequence comes from Thaumatotibia leucotreta, assembly GCA_025490895.1. Classification (NCBI taxonomy): domain Eukaryota; kingdom Metazoa; phylum Arthropoda; class Insecta; order Lepidoptera; family Tortricidae; genus Thaumatotibia; species Thaumatotibia leucotreta. The sequence continues at coordinate 21,546 of JALPQI010006717.1, read as the reverse complement.
TGACAATTATCACTACGTTTGAGCTTTATACGTGTATTTATACGTTTATGACATGATATTGACTAATATGTAAAATAATATACTTGTTATTATTAATAAAATCAGACAATTCAGTCATGTTAATGTTAATTGCGTTGGATAATATCCACTTTCTTAATGTGACCTCTGTTGACTAAGTGGACGTTGATTCCAGAGTATTAGTTTGACGTGATGCGTACGCGAAATGATCAACTGTCTTCTCGCTCTCGGTCGAGTACCAGACCAGGGCGGGTGAGAAGGTCTGAGAGGCCAAGTAGCAGGCGGTCGCAGGTCAGGCGGTCGCAGGCCAAGCGGTCGCAGTCCCGGCCGTCGCAGACCAGGCGATCGCGATCCGGGCAGTCGCAGTCTGGATGTTCGTGGGTGGAACGACGTCAGCGGTTGAAGCGATGCCTTGGCGAGCGGGCCCGTCGAAGCCGAGCCGCCGCGAGCGTCCGTGTTCGAACCGAGAAGTAAGAATGCCGACGGAGCGAAACCAACGTGAGCGCTCGCAATCAACTAGAAGTTGGCAAAGGTACACAAGTCGTCCGAGAAGTCGTGCGTTGTGTTCAAAAAAACATGCACTGCCGCGACCGTAGTGTAACACGTCATTCTCGGCCGACTGAACGATTGACACCCAAATCACATAGTACGACTAGTACGAGTACGAGTCGATTTAATTCGAGATCAGTTTTATACTCTCGTAGTAGAAGTTTTAGATGTACCTACTACCTACTCGTAGCAGTTGTAAAATTAAGACTTCCCGGGGGCATCGAAGGTATTCTAGAAAAATTAAGCGTAATAGTCGTTCATCTACTAATAAATGTACTTCTACGCCCCAAACTGTGTGTGCATCACAGATGCCAAATTCAGTTCCTGAGAACCATATACAATGCAGTAAAGATGTTAAAAGTTTAATTAACAACAATGAAAATAACACAAAATCAATGGCAACTGTGTGCGCTAATGACAATCAAAAATGTTCTTCTTTTACAAACAGCTTATTAGAATCCTTAAATAAGACATTGCAAACTATGACAACCGTTGCGTCTTCGTCACATTCTAAACAAAAATTTAGTAGCCTAAACGGTGTACCAGAGTTTGACCCAAATGTAAAACATCAAACCATAGTAAACTGGCTGAATAAAGTGAAAGAATGTGCTGAGATTTACGGTTGGAATAAGTCAAAGTCAAACTATTCTTTATTCAAGTAAGCTTATTAATAAGCATTTTCGAATCGTCTGACATTATCAAGAGAGAAAAAAAAATCTACTACTGGTTCAAACACAGAACAGAAAAAAACATGTTTTTAGTATTCCGTGGGTTCAAACCCTACCTACGCCGTTCCTGAGAAGAACCAGTAAGAAACTCAGGTGGACTTATTTTTTCATAACAGTATAATAATACATCTTATTAAAATAACATGCATGAAAGAATGTATTACATAAAAAAAAGAAGATTATTATAGACATTTTTATAAAAGAGAGAAATAAATAAAGAATCATAATATTAAACAAAAATAATTATTATTGTACAAGTTCACAATATTATTAAGTATCTATATCTATACTACTAGAGATGTAAAGGTCCTCTAATTGTCAGAATAAAGAGAAATTAAGATTTAGAGATGTAAAAGGTCTCTAATCGTCATGATTTTAACAATAATAATAAAATAGAAAATTAACAATTTAGTGACAATCACAAAACAACTATTCTTATATAAAAGACAGCAGCCAATACCTATTTAAACATGACCTAACAGTAAAATAAACTCAAATATTAAATTAAACTAGAGATGTATGTATACTCTCTAATGTCAATAATACATAATTTTGGAGATGTAAAGTGTCCCCAATGTCAGTTAATAAATAATAATAATAATGATTTGGAGGTGTAAAGAATCTCCGAATGTCAATAAAAAGTAAATAAAAAGGTGTATGAAACATGTCATGTAATGTTTCATGTCAGAAGACAGTTAAACTAACAATCTTGTAAACTAGTGCTACAGAATACATAATTATTATGTATCCAATAAGTCAAAATTTTGCTATATAAGGAGATAAATGGGCTCCATGACGAAATGAATATTAAGTGTGGAAATGTAAAAGGTCTCCACGGTCAAAGAAATTAGATGCTAAGAATAATAATTAAAATTAATAATTTTGGAGGTGTAAAGGCTCTCCAAACGTCAAAAAAATAATAATAAAGAGGCTGTTAAGCTAACAGTCTTAAAAGCGAGGGGCCGCACATAGTGTGCCACTAAGAGGCATAGACATAGTCACAGACTACTAAGAAGATACTACGTATAGTGACGTATTCAACGCATTTGTCTGGCACTTAGATTTAGCATCTACGTGCCACACACACAAAAAATAGTGGCACAGTGATAAGGACGGACGATTATCGTTCCTTTTCACTTCCACTAGTAAAAAGTTTCATAAGACCATCCCTTTCGTTCTTGCTATTATTATTACGTTGTCAAATCCATATCCATATTCTATATCCATGCTTATAAGCTAAGTCTACAAAATACATAACTAATATGTATTCAAGTCAATGTCATGTAAATCTAAGACAACTCTTGAGACTGAAGACACGGCCATGGTTCCTCGTCATTCAAGTAATCGTCAACTTTATAATAACCCTTTTTGAGAAGACCATTTTTGATGTACATTTTGAATGAATTATAGGGCAGTTCCCATGCCTCTAAGGGTACTTTGTTGAAAAAGGTAACACAGTTTCCAACAAACGACTTTTTTACTTTCTGTAGACGAAACTTGGTAACCAATAACTTATGCTTGTTCCGTGTATTGCGGCTGTGAATGTCAGAAAGCTTTTTAAAGGATTTAATATTCTTGTGTGTACATTATCACATCCAGTATGTATTGTGAAGCCACTGTGTGAATGTCTATTTCCTTAAATCGTTCTCTCAGTGAGTTGCGAGAGCTCATATTGTAAATGGATCGAGTAGCTCTCTTCTGAAGAATGAAGATGGTGTCCAAATCTGCTGCTTTGCCCCAAACCAGTATGCCATAAGACATAATACTGTGAAAGTAACTAAAGTAAACTGAGGCGAGCTGTCTCCATGTCAGTGAACTGACGGATTCTTCTAACTGCATACGCGGCAGAGCTCAGCTTTTTGCCAGGGTAAATATGTGAGGAGCCCATTGCAGATTGCTGTCCAAGGTAAGGCCCAGAAAAAGTGCATTATCAACAAGGTCTAGCTTATCGCCATTTAACGTGATAATAGTTTCAGACTTTCTTACATTTGGAAGCGAGAATCTGACACATTTGGTTTTCTTCGCATTAAGAAGTAAATTATTTGCTGTGAACCACTCTGATATCTCTTTCAAAGTTTCATTGACTTGTCTGTAGTCAATTTGTTTTCTGTGACTGTTGTGTTTGTTTCTGTGTTTTAATAGTCAAGAAACTGCACATTACGCTCTTCCAAAGCTTACCGGTACTGCAAAGAGATGGTATGAAGGACAACCAACTATTTTACATTCATGGGAAATTTGGGAAGATAAATTAAAATCTGCTTTTCCGTACAATGAAAATTACGGGCATTTAATAAATGAAATGATGAATATAACGGCTAAGTTTGGGAACAATTTGGAGGATTATCTTCATGAAAAATTAAATGCCCTTAATCGTTGTCTTATTTTAGATAGAAATACCGTTGATTGCATTGTGTATGAAATAGAGGACAGATCAGTGAGATATGGATGTGAAGCAGTTGGGTTTGAAATTTCTGACAAGCTGTTAGGCTACCTTAAAACTGTAAAACATGGGCGAAACAACAATTTAAAAAACGTAATTTTATTAAAGAAAATACCGAGAATCGTCAATCTGATTTAGCTGGATATAAAACAAAATGTTATAACTGTGATGAAGTGGGCCATACTGTACAATTCTGTAAAAGGCCTTAAATAAAATGTCAGAAATGTTTTCGGTATGGGCATGATAATTCGAATTACATCTTAAAGAAACTTTAATATACGAATACGTAGTACGTAAAGTAATACATCAATCCGCTTGCCCAGCGTGGCGATTATGGGTATTTACCTTCTAATGCGTCTATACGCATAGTTAATAGGAGAGGCCTACGTCCAGTAGTGGACTATCATAGGCTGATGATGATGATGATGATGAAAGTAAATACATATAAGTATTTGGAAGTTGTTAAAGTTATTAAATATGTATATATTAGGTTAATATACCTATAATGTGATGTCAGTTGTTTATATGAAAACTATAACAAATTTTTGGACATCTGTAGTATATTATTATATATTCGAAATTTACATTGTATATTCAAAAAGTGAAAAATATGGGCATGCCTTGCTGTTGGATGCCTTCAGGTTCCGAACAGTTCCTAAGTAAACATAAATTTTATAACGATATAATTTTTCTATCCATGTTCAGAAACGAATGAAATAATAATATGCAGTTTGTTCAATATAAGATAATACGTTAAAATATGTTTCAGTTTCATATGAATAAGTTAATAATACTACGTAAGTAGCATCAGAGATGTGTACGTGTAGATTTCCTTGTATTTATTCAGGCACGACCATTAGAGATGTGTACGTGTAGATATCCTTGTATTTATTCAGGCACGGCCATCAGAGATGTGTACGTGTAGATATCCTTGTATTTATTCAGGCACGACCATCAGAGATGCGTACGTGTAGATATCCTTGTATTTATTCAGGCACGACCATTAGGGATGTGTACGTGTAGATATCCTTGTATTTATTCAGGCACGGCCATCAGAGATGTGTACGTGTAGATTTCCTTGTATTTATTCAGGCACGACCATTAGAGATGTGTACGTGTAGATATCCTTGTATTTATTCAGGCACGGCCATCAGAGATGTGTACGTGTAGATATCCTTGTATTTATTCAGGCACGACCATTAGAGATGTGTACGTGTAGATATCCTTGTATTTATTCAGGCACGGCCATCAGAGATGTGTACGTGTAGATATCCTTGTATTTATTCAGGCACGACCATTAGAGATGTTAGATATCCTTGTATTTATTCAGGCACGGCCATCAGAGATGTGTACGTGTAGATATCCTTGTATTTATTCAGGCACGACCATTAGAGATGTGTACGTGTAGATATCCTTGTATTTATTCAGGCACGGCCATCAGAGATGTGTACGTGTAGATATCCTTGTATTTATTCAGGCACGGCCATCAGAGATGTGTACGTGTAGATATCCTTGTATTTATTCAGGCACGGCCATCAGAGATGTGTACGTGTAGATATCTTTGTATTTATTTAGGCACGGCCATCAGAGACGCGTACGTGTACATTACCAGACACGGCCATCAGAGATGTGTACGTGTAGATATTCTTGTGTTTATTCAGGCACGACCGTGAGAGATGGGTACGGGAATATTTTGTTTATTACTAGGCACGGCTATCAGGAATGTTGTGCACGTGTAGAAATCTATGTATTTATGCATCTACGACCGTCAGAGACGCGTACGTGTATATATGTGTATATTCCTAGGCAGAGTTGTTGTGTACGAGTAGAAATGTATGTATTCATGTAGACACGACCGTCAGAGACGCGTAGGTACGTGTATATTTGTGTATATTACTTGGCACGGCTATCAGAATTGTTGTGTAAGTGTAGAAATTTATATATTCATGCAAGCACAACCGTCAGAGACTGTATATTTTTATATGTTACTAGGCACGGCTAATAGATATGTGTACGTGTAGAAGTTTATGTATTCTTTTATGTACGACCGTCAGAGACATGTGCGTGCATGTTTAAGTAAATTATAGAAAATAAAAATGTACTGACTACAGCTAAACTACCTTGATTTATGTCATTAGTATTTCACTACTTGCAGAAATACAAATTATGTTAGATATTATAGATTATAAGATAACCACAACTGTAAAATTTAAATTTTAAGCCTATCACGAGGACGCGATAATTTTATCAGGATGGGCGAACTGTAAGACTTCAGCCTAAAACATTAATAACTAGTTGATAAAATTAGTTGGTTGAAATTCTTAATATATAGGTTTCATTAAATTTTGTAAGTAAAATAGCTATATCAATTCATATTTTGTTTTGTAGTTGTGACTAAACCATTAACACTGGATTATTTACAAGGTTAAAGCAACTTTAACACGCTTAGTCTAGGGATTCCATTTGAAAGCAAAATTGAAAATACCATGATCTAGGGTAATGAAGACTGTTTAAAAAAAAAGAGGAATATTATAAATAACCTTTGACCAATTCATTTTAAATTAATGTATTGTTATTTATAATATTCCATATCATTTTAATATGTATAAAACTTAATTAATATTTTAAGTTTATAATTTATATTTTATTGTAGCGAGAAATGTAGGTAACTAACCTTTGTGCAGGTTACAGATGTTGCGCATTGGCGCCAATTTCAATGTTTAAAAAAAGTAGTAGATATAGATTGTCTTTTGTTTGTTCTGTTGTTGGTCGTGAATTGTGATTGAGAATATGGAGATGTATCGATACATAAGTTAAGATAATAAAATAATTATTGTCAAAGTTACTGGGCATTTCATTAGTCTATTTCACAAGAGCGACATAATACGAGGTTGCTAAAAGTAGTGACAGTTTTTATAGTGAGTTTTGCTTGTCAGCCGACGATATTTGATATTGCATTGTAATGTAATCTTTTAAAATCCTAACGGCAAAATCCTACTTTTTTGCTGAAACACGTCAGCAACTAACGCTCGATAGCTTTCAGTTTAAGTACCGGTCCTAACCATGTATTTTTTGGTCCCCAAAAACCGGTATTTGAATTTTAGGTAGGTTTTATCGATAGTATGATAATGATAGGGGTCGCTTACTCTAAATTATTACTTCCGTTCATTTTAAAGTGAGATTGAAGTCAGTTCATGTCAATATGACACCAATAAAATCGCAGTAATTTGGCCAATTACAGCTCATTACGAATCTCGGCCACGGCCGAGAGTCCCGGCCATTTTCGGCTGAGAGCCGAGAGGAATATCTCGGCCCGATTTTTGGCCGAGAATGCCGAGACCGAGATCTCGGTCGGACCTTACCACGGAAATGTCCGGATTCATGTTGCTGGCACAATGAACTTTAGTATCCATTGCACTAAAGCCGTGAGAACCTGTATTATTTGTCACCACCCCAGCTGTTCCCGTGGGTGTCGCAAGAGTCGATTAAGAGATTGAAGTGCCACTAACCATTCTTTTATGTAAGATTGATGATGATCAGCAGCGTCATCATAGTGGACACGACTGCGATCGCCAATCAGCTTGCCCAGCGTGGCGATTATGGGCATTTACCTGCTAAGGCGTCTATGTTACGCATTGTTAATAGGAGAGGCCTACGGAGTGGTGAAAAATGTATTCGTGCTGCCGTCACAACACGGCTTCGAAGTAGGAGCATTCCACGAGAATGTCGTTTACGTAACGCAATTCTTTTAGTATTTCTAAAAATGACAGGAACCCGAGTTCTAGTGTGGTAATATTTCGGGACTTAACTTACACGTTCACACAGTTTTTTCTAACTTTGAGCAATTTAACGTAGCTGCCGTAGATAGTATAAGCGTTACGTAAGCGACATTCTTGTGGAATGCCCCAGTAGTAGTAGTAGAATTCAATTAGTAGGTCGCTGTGTGGTTATTACGTTATTTTACCTATAAACGGACACTCCCAATTTTTCTATGTATTTTTTTTTTATAAAATACATCGGTCTTATGTAATGTAAGTAAATGTCAAACCACTTTTACGCCATTAGTAAGGGTATGATGGACTAAATGCTATTTCCGCGCCAATTTGTGAATAAATCTATCGGATCCGGTGAACAGGGAAAATACATTTTTGTTCGAAAATCCATACATATACATAGTGATTGTAAGCTTAACACTTGGATCCGTTATTAATAAAGATACTTACGGTTCTTGGACATCAGTATCACACCAACTGAATTGTAGAGGCCTCCCTGCAGTCGGATACGATAAGCAATAAGTAATAAATGTATGAGAATGAGAGATTCTAACGAAGTCACGTGACCGTTTCCATACATTATTATAGTCACGTGACTTAACGCTTATCGTATACGATTGCAGAATGGCATCTTGGTTAGGCCTACTGATCTCATTTGTACTAAAGTACATTACATCAGAGGCCGCGAAAATGAGGATTTCCGGCCAAGTTGGTGTACACAGGGTGTGGCCTGTAATAGGAGCAAAAATTAAACGGTACACTAATAACCCAATAAATAGTCATAATTTAATAGTTAAAAGTTAAAAAAAAAAATTTTTTTTTGCAAAAAAAAAAAATTTTTTTTCCTCTTTTTTATGTAGTTTTACTGTAGTCGACTTATACCAAAAACGTTAAATCGGTGTAATACAAAAAAAAAATTTTTTTTAAACCAGTTAAAAAACCATGAGTCCAAAAAAAATTTTTAGCTCATTTAGTATTATGTCCACTGAACTACCAATATGTTTAATCATTAATAAGGTACAATGTTGTGATACCTAGATACATCACTCATAGGTCGTAACTTTAACATACTGTTTCTCCTTAATGGATAACTCTAAAACACTGGGACCTTTTGCGAATAACTAGAGGCAGTCAGAGGAGTCTTCCATTTGATTTTTTGCTCCTGTTACAGGCCACACCCTGTATACGGCCGAGCAAGCGAGCGAGCGTGCTAGCGAGGCCAGATAGGTAACGAGGCCGGGAATCCGTTTTCACGCCGAGGCATGTATAGTGCTTTTCTCAAACATACATAGAAATACAAAAAATAATAATGACAATGTTGTCGAAATTAAATAAAAATGTTACTTTACAGCCCTGAAAAGTGTTATGAAAATCCATTTCCATCCTAGTGAGCTACTGCGCCCTGAAAGCGATACTTCAGTCTTTATTAAGGAACGTAAAGACAATATTTCATTGCATGTTTGAGAAAAATAATTGCGCACCAAATCAACCTTAGAATCACATGAAACCCATATCTGAGGGCCTACCGAGAACATCGAAAACCGTAAATTTCTGTCTCTATTACTCCAACAGAGGTGTCGTGAGGCTGACATAGACAGATGCTTGAAATTTACAACTATCGAATTTCTCGTCATCTATCAGACGGTTTTATGTAGTACAGTAGCCGTACCATGTATAGGAAAGTAAAGGATACGTTAGGTTTTACTCGATACGTAATGCATTCTATTGCGCTTGCACATACTAAAGTGAAGACACATTTGTGTAATAAAATTAGCTGTTTAGTATGAAACGTGTAAGCATAAGCATGCGTACGCGTGCGAAAAGCCGGTCTCAGTCCCATACTAAATTGACATTTTCTTAAGACAAAATGCGTACGCATGCTGATAAATATGTCTTCACCCATATTCGAGCGAGCGCGATGGCTAGAGGTCCTACCACGAATTACGAACAAAGTAATTAAATTAGTGACTATACGAGAGTTTAATTAATAAATAATAATTTATTCAATATCGAAAAGTGTAGTTACAATATCTCCACTGGTGCCTCTTTTTAAGCGTACAAGACACTTGTGCTAAGAGAGCACCGCTCTTCCACGTGTTATATTTCGTCGGTTGACAACCAAAACTCACTAAGTAACAAATACCTACTTGAAAGAGAGATCGTATCTCAGTTCTGATTCAATACTGATTTAAGAGGTTGCTAAGAGTAGTCATAGTTTTTATAGTGAATTTTGGTTGTCGGCCGACAACTTATAGTTACGAATGAAGTGGTGCGTCTCTCGCAATCCGTACATAAATGGGACCGGGCGTTGTGTACCTATCTAGAAAAACTTATCGTTATTCCAGCAGTGTTATTCACTAAGGAAACCGCCTTGCTGTCAGCCCTGTGTCAGCGCTGCGGCAGCGTCGAGCCTAAAAATGGTATTCACTAATGTACTTTAAACGACACTAGTGCTCGGCGTGAGCTGGAACTACACTGCGTCGAGAGTTTGACGTTTAATGTACGAACTTCGTATTCTCTAACGAAAAACAGCGACGAACTTGCCCACAACCTCGCTCACAGCCTCGATTCCTAATGTCAAATAAAACAGCTAGGATTTTAGACAAGGCTATCTCGACGTCGAGCTCGTTGACGAACGCAGCGTCGAATGTGTGAATAAGAGAATAGCATAGCTGATACGAGTACTTGCCCGTGGTAGGGCTGTGGGTATAAATTCCTTTGCCACCTGCAGTGTATTTCACAGAAATCTCGACTGGCGGCTCTCCAAATCGGGTGATCCGTATTGTTGATTGCCACCCGTAGACTCTCCACTGCGAGGATTAATTAACTCTTCGGTAAAATCGCTGGATCGGACAAGAATTGATCGTAAGTAATCGTATTGGTATTCAAAGAAACCGTACCAACAGGTGCTGAAATGTGAGAATCTGCAATGATAAAATATTGATTCTTAAAAGTCAGAATCGCTGTTACGAAACGACACGTAGTCGAGTTTTGCAATAATTGACTTGCGAACTTAAACCGTTGTATACAAAGAAGTCTAAAAATATGTACCGAAAGAATCGTTTTATAAATATGTTACGACGTTCTTGTTACGTAAAATTAAAGTGCACTGTTACATATTTTTGAGCATTTTTATAAATGTAAACCTTTTTTCAGCCTCTATAGCCTAGTTGGTAGTGACATGATAGTGACCCTGCCTACGAAGCTCGAAGGTTCCGGGTTCTAATCCCGGCGAGGGCATTATTTTCTATTTATTTATCACAAATATTTGTTTCTTGGTCAAGTCTGTCTATGTATTAAGTATCTATATGTATCTATCTATTATATATATCGTCGCTTGGTACCCACATCACAAGCCTTAATTGAGCTTACCGTGGGACTAAGTCGAGTAAGATGTCCCAAGATATTTATTTATTTATTTTATTTTATTTTGCGTTTGACTGTAAAATACTACAACATATTCGGCTATTGTAGTTTTGTGTCCAAAATTAATTACATGTTATAATTCTGCCGTCCTATACCTAAAACCGTCCTAAGCAGCAAAATAGTAGTTTTCAATTGAATAAAGATTCTGAAAGAGGAATTAAAACCCTATCGACTGGTCATTATTTGTGTATTTATTTATCACAAATATTTGTTCCTTGGTCATGGTTGTGTATGTATTTAAGTATCTATATGTATCTATCTATTATATATATCGTCGCCTGGTACCCACATCACAAGCCTTAATTGAGCTTACCGTGGGACTAGGTCGATTTGTGTAAGATGTCCTAATATATTTATTATTTATTATTATATTATTATTATTATATTTTTATCATTTATATTCACGGAGATACTCAATCCAAATACCCCGCTAAGTGCAGTATAAGTTGATAGATTACAATACTATAAAATGGCAAATCTACATTACATAGCTATAAGTAATGTTAAGGTACTTAGCAGTTGTATTCATTTAATGATTAAACTGCATGATACGCAGCTAAAAACACGTTACTTGACAAAAACTGTTTATATCCTCGTTTAAGTCCTTTTACCCTTTTATTATTATTTTTTTGTTACGCACTTTTATTGTCTGATACTACATTAAAAAACAGCTTCTACGCTTAAACATGGCTAAAGTCCCTTAACCTTTTATTAATAAGAACTTAATTACGATTTCGGCTACAAATACAACACTAAAACCTAGTGACTTAGTTTAAACGGATGAAAACTACAGAAAAAAAAACAATGTTACAAGACTAAAAACACGCTAATCAACAATACTACGCTAATACCCCGCAAAGTGCAAAACCCCTCCCCTCAGATCTGACCGCCGTGGCCGGCAGTTCACTGTGCGGCGCTCGCGCACGAGGTTGTGTAGTTATACTATACAATAACTCTTTATTGCACCTCAAAGACAAATAATAAATGAACATGTTATAGAAAGAGGTAAACAAAAGGCGGTCTTATCGCTAAAGAGCGATCTCTTCCAGACAACCTTTGTATGGAATGTAAAAATAAACACAAAATACAAATACATATAATATATATATATATATAAATACAAATACAAATACATATAATATATATAATATATATATATATATAAATAGGCCGTGTGGTGACGGCAGTAAGAATACATTTGTCACCACCCCAACTCCTCCTGCGGGTGTCGTAAGAGTCGACTAAGGGATTGAAGTGTCACTGACCATTATTTGATAAAAAAAATTATGATGGGCAGCAGCGTCATCATACTGGACACATTACTGCGATCGCCAACCCGCTTGCCCATCGTGGCGATTATGGGCATTTACCTCCTAATGCGTCTATACGCATAGTTAATAGGAGAGGCCTACGTCCAGCAGTGGACTATTATAGGCTGATGATGACGATGATGATATATATAAATACATAGATACACATAGACATACATATACATTTTATAAAAATACAGATATATCACATAGTGAAACTATGAGAAATAATTAGTTTAAGTCAATTGGAATGAAAGGAGAAAATAAATAAATAATTCAAAACTAAGGAAGTGACCGTGTGGTGACGGCAGTAAGAATACATTTGTCACCACCCCAACTCTTCCCGCGGGTTTCGTAAGAGTCGACTAAGGGATTAAAGTGTCACTGACCATACTTTGATACAAGATTGATGATGGGCAGCAGCGTCATCATAGTGGACACATTACTGCGATCGCCAATCCGTTTGCCCAGCATGGCGATTATGGGCATTTACCTCCTAATGCGTCTATACGCATAGTATAGTTAATAGGAGAGACCTACGTCCAGCAGTGGACCGAGATAGGCTGATGAAGTGAAGTGAAAGAAGGAAGTGACAGATAGTGTTTCTTAAGTAATGTTTTGAAGGATGCAATCGATTCGGCACGTCTTAATTCAATAGGGAGTGAGTTCCATAGTCGAATAGTTATCAGTGACGGCTGCATGTTTAGCACCGCAAAATGTCTGGAACGCGACGGTAAGTGTGTAATATATTAAAGTTATATATGTACAGTAGTTATTCTGCCTATTATTTAAGACTATATAATAATTATTGACAATATAATGTTTATTGTTGTCAACCAAACATAAATACGTTTTTGATGAGCTTTAAAATTTTAGTTAGATGTTCAACTTTTTCATTTAAAGGGTGTAGCAGGATAGCCTTGGAAAAAGTGCCCCCAGAGGTTTTGGTTTGAAACTATAGTCAAACAATGACTTTTAAAGCGGCAACACCATGCACAAATTTTGGACCCCGTCTTACCCCACTAACCAGCGAAAACCCCAATAACTGAAAAACTGTTTTATTTTTTTTCTCCTAAACTATGTTAGTGATGGTTTCCAAATTTTGCAAATATAATACTATGGCCTAAAGTTATTATCAAAATAAGACAGCCTTCTTGGACTTCATACAAATTAAAAAAACAGTAAAAAAAAAATACTTTAATTTTCTAGCCAAACTTGTTATACCTGTATAACAAAACTGTATAACTGTATGTATATCATAGCGAAACATCTTTTTGAAATACTATAGTGCCTACTACGGTTTTACAATATTATAAGTAAAAAATAAGCAACCGCCAGCGACAAGGAATTTCAATTTGAAAAGGTGGTGCTAAATAATTATAAATTAAACTCATCAATGGTTATTGATACTACCATTTTGTGTAATATTTAATAATGAAGACGAAAGTCTTTTATCATAATATTGTGAGGCCGTAGTAGGCACCATAGTATTAAAAAAAAAATTCTCGCATTGACGCACCTAGACTAATTAGGCACATGAAAGTTGCAAATTATCTAGATAAGATGTAGACACAATATATAAAAAAGAAATGGTGATTGTACCTCTAGCCAAACTTGTTATACAGGTTGATTTTTTTTTATGAATATATTTATTACCTACTCACATTCAAACAATAAACTATTTGTATTGGTATGAAGTCCTAGACGGCTGTCTTTTTTAATAATACCTTTAGGCCGTAGTGCAAAATATAGAAACCGTCACTAACATAGTTTAGGAAAAAAAAATAAAACTGTTTCACAGTTATTGGGGTTTGTGTGGGTAAGAGGGGTCCAAAATTTGTGCATGGTGTTACCTCTTTAAAAGTCATCGTTTGACTATAGTTTCAAACCAAAACCTCTGGGGGCATTTTTTCCAAGGCTACCCTGCTACACCCTTTGTTGTAGTTCTTCGCTGAAGGTATTGTTGTACCTGACGGTTACCTAATAGAATACATATTATTATGTTGGTTTGTTAATTATATATACGACAAAATTATCTACAATAGAATTTCTAGTACAGTCACTCTGTCGCGCGCGTTTAGATCTATAGATATGTTAGGTATTAAAGGAAATCCTGTAATACTCGTAAAACGCCGCAATACAAACAAAGCAACCCATGTAAGTTGAACTACATGTAATATTATAAAGATTTCGGCAGAGGTAAGGGTGAACACCGTGACTTTCACATACCGTATGAGGCTATAGAAAAGCCCGCTGCCTTTACAACTTAATCAGACTACTTCCTAAACTTATTCTTAAAACGTCACTTTTTGCCATCACGCTTTATTTTATAGGCAAATATTTATTATTGTCTTTAATTTCAAGCATTTAATAAGCTCGAGAATCCAATGTATGATAGACTCCTGCTGTAATCAAAATGAAGAAAGACAACCTGCATTGAACAGCGTTAAAATATGTATGTATGTATGTAAATCCATAACATATAATAGGCAATGTCGGGCATGGTAGACGATTTGAACATGATAATAATTAAGTATTGAAGTTTTATAATTGATCTCGTTTGTTAATTAAGGAAGAAATAATAAATACGTTTTATAAATTGTTTTGTTACGGGTAATGACTAGTAGGTAGATACATATCTAAGCCAGAAGGGCTAGTATACATTTAAATCTGTTGTATTTGACAGTTACTTTACTTTATAGTCAACATATCGAAGGGTGAAAATATGATAGTAGACGTTACGGTCTATGTAAACGACAGTCATAATTTGACCCGTCGATACGTTAACTACAGTAAAGTGAATGTTACAATAAGCTTACATTTATACTAGCCCTTCTGTAAAGTAAGTGGGCGAAAGTGAAGTTAAGGCAGACAAACAAGTGATTTTATACTTTTTCCGGCCAAGGTCTGTAATTAACTTAACTTTACTGTCCTCGGTATGCAATCTACTAATTCGATAATTCTGATGTTACTTAATAAGACTAAATAAGTTTTCACAAAAAATATTTTTTTTTATTCTTATGAACTAGAAGTAATTTTGTTTTTTGTTTTGTAATTATAAAAAAAGTTTAGGCTGATTTTTCGTTTTGTTTCGCATTTGAATTAAAAAGATTTATCATACACAGTCTTGTTTCATTTATTTTAAATAGGTATTAAATCCCTTTAATTGTTACTTGTAAAGTGTAGGTTAACGAGGACTTGCTATAACAATAAATAAACCATTTGGATAACATTACAAGATTATAACCTAGTTATCGGAAATGATCTGTCATGTAACGTGTTTTATGCTTAGGAATTCATACAACTAGCTATGATTTTCACAGTTATTTCATAGTTAAAAAACAGCTAAAGTCCAGTAGCGTGTTTATATCATTCTTTTTTTAACTAGTAATCCTACACATAAAGTACTATAAACTCTTAAAGTGACTTAGTCGTTATTAAGCTATGCATTGCGTATTCTGCAAAGTATAAAAACAATACTATAAACACGTTAAGTACTTAGCCGTTATTTAGATATGAACTGGTTAATTATGCAACGCTATAAAACGGCAAAGGTATACTTAACGGGGTTTTAAAGGTAAAATCACTTGCATTTTTGTAATTCTTTGCAACACTAAAACACAAAAACGGTAATTTCTCATAAATATTACATTCGTTTTTAAAATGGTGCACATACAATGTAAGCCTGAATTTAGTTTTATTTTTTTTATAACAGAAGTTTGGAATAAATCTTAAGATTTTCTAGAAATATTTACTTTTAAGTTTTTTGCTCATAACTCAAAACTACAATTTGTGGGTTAGATAGGTTTTAGACAAAGGACGGCAGAATTGTATGTAGATACAAAAAAACTAGGTTTCTAGTCATTCCGACATCCGAAAGGTGTTGTTATAATTTAGGGCCTAAATATTAGTTAATAGTTGTTTATGGATGAATATGAAAGAACTGAAAATTAATCATGAGTCATTAAATAATCAAGCGTATTCAACAAAATTAACGTAGGTAACAGTGTTGTACATTATCACCGCATCAGCTAAAAATAAATCACGCCTCTGAGACACGAGTTAAATATACCTTCACTCAAGTCGGCGTAATTCCAAATTAGCAATGCCTTCTACACAGCTTTCAGGATTTCAATGTTGTTACTAACGCTCAAAGGTTTAGTCGTATGCCCATTATAAAGCGTACCCAGAAAATTATACATAGAAGCCTACAGACCTACAGTACCACCATCATCCGCCTATGATAGTCCACTGCTAGACGTAGGCCTCTCCTATTAACTATGCGTATAAACGCATTAGAGGGAAAATACCCATAATCGCCACGCTGGGCAAGCGGATTGGCGATCGCAGTAATGTGTACACTATGATGACACTGCTGCCCATTATCAATCTTTTATCAAATAATGGTCAGTGACACTTCAATCCCTTACTCGAGTCTTACGACACCCGCAGGAGAAGTTGGGGTGGTGACAAATGTATTCTTATTGCCGTCACCACACGGCTGAACCATACAGTACACTCCGCTTGGTCTTAGGTCAGCCGTACACCTGTAAGTTCTTACGTAAGTTATAGGGACTGAGCTATACTAAGGAATGAAAGGTGAATATCACTATCTCATTCCTTAGTATAGCAGGGTCCCCATAACTTACGTAAGAACTTACAGCTTAGCCTGGCCTTAGCCTAAAGCTAGCCCTACACCTTTTACGTAAGCTGTGGGGACTGAGCTATATTAAGGAATGAGATAGTGATATTCACCTCTTATTCCTTAGTATAGCTCCGTCCCTAAAACTTGCGTAAGAACTTCGAAACACACGAAGGTAATACTGCTGCCCTGCTTTATCTTGTGTCACCAGTGATTGTAAGCCCAACGTCTTTTTCTCGGATGCGAAGGGTATTCTAAATTATAACGGAGTGTATTCTATGTTACATTTTTGGCGTAATTCAAACTCGGCTTACTGTCAATGTGACAAAGTTCAAATTTCAAGCTGATGAGTGCAACATAGAGCTTTGTTATATTGGGACAGCAAT
Source organism: Thaumatotibia leucotreta (assembly GCA_025490895.1). Lineage (NCBI taxonomy): Eukaryota > Metazoa > Arthropoda > Insecta > Lepidoptera > Tortricidae > Thaumatotibia > Thaumatotibia leucotreta. Next base: position 4,274 of record JALPQI010006717.1, on the reverse strand, counting down.
ATGTCGTTGCTAATAAGAGTAGTGACAGTTTTTATAGTGAGTTTTACTAGTCAGCCTACGATATGTACAATTGTATACGTTTCAGCATTGTCAGTTCCAATTTCGTGGTCCTTCTGAATTTTCAACTTGGTTTGACTGTGAAATAATGATGAGGGCTGTCAATTCTATAATGTTTTACTGCTAAATTTTACGCCATTGAAATAATATAAGATTGTTTATACATTCTTCTAACTTTATTCTCAAAATTTTAATTCGTGAATACAAACCACCTTTAATTTATAACTTTACGTTTGGAAGCACGATTCATAAGGTAATTTGTGCTAGGCCTATATAATGCTAGACAAATTAAATGACGGATAAACAGTATACTTATACCCATTTATTTGATTGGATTCATTACTTCCATCAGGTATCAACCCTAAGGCTAGGAATTTGAAATTGAATTTGTCTTGCATAAAGCTGATCCGAAGATCACATTGTTATGTGAAGGGTTAGAATGAAACAGGGATTAGTATCTGAATAGACGCCGCATGTCACATTATCAACCTATCTTAGTTCACTGCTCAACATAGAAGTCTCCTATTACCAGATCGCACAAATTTATTCGCAATTTAATTTCATTTATTGATTTACATACAAAATACATTGCATTTAAAGTAACTTAAAATAACATGCAAAATACATAATCACAAAATAAATAATAACACATTGCAAACACGAATACAGAAAATATAAATGTAATCCAGAGTCTTTCGTAGTTATTTTTTTCTATGGTAAGCACATCTGTTACGACATTGTGGGATAAATGTAATAGGTCATTATGTCAAATAGAAGAAATGGATGGATGGAAAATAATATGGACGTGACTAATTGAATTAATCATTCAATCATTTTCTGAAAATTACCTATTAGACACCGGAAGATAACTATGAAAACCTTTGTAAATAGTAGTAACTTTAAATCTTTGAGATCAAAGATTATTCGATGCAAAAAATTATTCGTTCAATTATTAATTTAATCAACTTTGTCAGCCTCTGTAGCCTAGTTGGTAGTGACCATGCCTACGAAGCTGGAGGTTCCGGGTTCGAATCCCGGCGAGGGCATTATTTGCGTATTTATTTATTACAAATATTTGTTCCTTGGTCGTGGCTGTCTACGTATTTACGTATCTATACAGGGTGCTCGCGAGGAAACCGAAAGATTTTAACTATTCATTCTAGACATCAAGATAAACAAAAAATATTATGAGGTCTAAATATTTATGCAAATAATCGATTCTGATTTTTTTTTATCAATTATGAACGTACTGCTTATAAACGTAAACTTATACACAATTAAAACCCGTTTGTCATTCAAATATGAGTTATATGAGTGATAATCGTGAAAGTTTAAATCAATATAATGTACTGTTTATTTTTATACTTTATTGTAATTTTTTAGGCTGACAATAGAAAGTCCTTGAACAGAAAAGTGCCACTTTGATCCCTCCCAGCAGGAAAGAAAAGGCCCGTATTCGAATAGGTGGTGTGAAAAGGTTAAATGCGACGTCTATTTAGAAACATATCCATGGGTGGAATCCATGCTTCCGTGTAATTCCAATGGTCCTGCACTAATTGGGAACAAAGGTATCATTTGATCCAATTCGATTTCCAAATTAGAGACAGTAGAAACGGTATCCGGTTTAAACCGGTATTCTAATAATTTGTATGAATACAATGAAATGTAGCTCAAGTCTGGAAAGAACAAACGAGATATTTTGTAGTTTATGTAGCCTTAAATTTAGTTTAAAATCGTTACTGTAAATAAGTGTGGGGTAAAGGTGCGTTCAGACCAAAAGAGCATTTGCTGTTCTATCCTCCGCTCTTCGAAATCAACCAATCACGTTTTGGGTAACGATCGAATTTCGTAGAGTAGGAGGTTAGAACAGCGAATGCTCTTTTGGTCTGAACGCAACTTAAGATGAAACGGTTTTTTTAATGGGGTAAGGCAAAATGCTATGAGCAGATGCTGCGCCAGAAGGACGATTTTTAGTCTTTCCCCATTCTGAAAACCGTTTCATCTTACCCCACTTTACCCACATTTTGAGAATTGTACACCAACCTGCTATTTATCCACATGTCAGACAGAAATCTGATAATAACTATAGGTAAGAAAATATGTTTATCTACTCGTACTTACTATACAGACGTACATTAAAAAAAACAATATTGAATCAGCCCTTCAATATATTCCCACTTATTTTAAGGTGGCGACTGACTTGTAACGTTTGCTTGTAATGTATCGTTTCAAAGCGAGCATGTTGCATTACAGTTACATTACAGCTATGCGGCGAACGCTCACCGTGAGCGCTCTGTTCATTTGTGCTCCGTCCATTTTGTTTAAAAATAGCAGATATGGAGGTCGCGTGTGCTTCACTTATTTTAATAAGTTATTGTTATATGAAAAACAAGAAGAAAAAAAATGAAACGATGTTGGATAATTTTTTTCTTGGCCTCATCAACTGTAATTTGCATTTCGTCAGATAATTCTTCCCACGATTTGTTTATTTTTTAATTTATTGAAATGATCTTTATTCGTGGGATCCCACGTATTTACTGTTCTCTGTATTTGTCAATAAATGATAAAACTTTCTCTCTATCCATTCCATATTTAGTTTTTTATTAAAATATAATTCACAAACAAAATGACGGTAGAAATGCTCTCGCGGCAACTAGCAAACCTGTACTGACTTGTAATATAACACTAAAAGGGATTCGCGAAAAAACCGACAGCCGAGTGGAGCACGCGGTGCTCGCGGCGAGCGGCTCGGCTCGCTGCACTGACTGTTGTAATGCTCGTGTTGTATCACGTTACATTACACCGAAATGTTACTAGTCAGTCGCCACCTTTAGAATTATAACTAACGTGAGACTCAAACATATAAAAATATTATCAAACCGGGCTACTCACGTATTTAAGTCGATGATTGCTCGACATGTTTCGACCCATTAAGAGGGACGCAAGGAGCACCCTCGGCCAAAGCCCGACGCGTACTCCAATGAAACAACATGTCCAGCATGTCGAGCAGTAATCGACTTAAGTACATAAGTAGCCCGGCTCGGTAATATTAAAGTATTCCCACTATTGTATGTTACATCCTGTATTGTATAAAAGGGCTAAACTGCTTGTAAGGATGAAAGCTACGTCAACACATACACAGAAAGCCCTCCAAGTCATAGAACTTATTGAATTCACAATGGAAAAGAATTCAAATTGGCACCTTGTCAATATAATATCAATTTGGATGTAACCAATGAGTTGCGAAACCGCTACAGATGATGCGATGCAAACGAGATACGGCATCTTTATCAATATTATAAACTACCGCATTCATACATTTATTGCCTACGCAACATACCGCTGCATTTACATAACTTATTTCTTAGTTTCTGCACACACACACAGATCATCAGCATGTCTCAGTTCACAGCTGGACTTAATGCCTCTCCTAAACTCCTAATACCTATGAGTACGCACGGGCATTAACGTGGATTTAGTTTAGACCAAATGAGCGAATGCCGTTTCTATCCCCCACTCTACAAAATCAACGAATTTTGACGAATCACGATTTGTGTAACGAGAGTGAAGGATAGAATGAGCATCCGCTCGTTTGGTCTAAATCCACCTTAATGCAGATGTAATTGGAGATTGCAGTAGTATGTCCAATTTACTATATATGAATGCTCAGTGACATATCGGTCCTAATAATTGACTCTTACGATACCTACCCACGGTAAGAGTTGATCTCATTCTTTCTACTCTTAATATCAAAAATAAGAAACTTCGAATATCTCTGTTACTTTAGTTACGCTTTCGTCAGAGTGACAGAGAGCGATGCTCGAACAATTTTCGATCTTCAGAATATTTCCGTTTAAAACTACATATAAAAATCTATCTGTCATATAAATAAAGGTCAAGAAATTGTTGTTGAAGGCTACACACACAGTAGTATAGTAAAATATGTATGCTTTCATTCAATTCGGGAAATATTTAACCCTTAAACGTAGTTAATAATGCAAATATTTTTTGGTCAACGTTTTTTTTAATTAACCAAGTCAAAGATGTTTCGCTAATAATATTGTTGTCCCTTATACAAAAATACGAACATATGAAACGAAATTAATTAAAAAACAGATTTCATTTCAAAAAACCATGCAGATTCTATATAAAATGGACAGAAATTCGAATAATTGAGGAACTTGTTAAATTTCTGTTGTTCGGTGTATCTTCGTATA